>CAUYQG010007800.1:0-41106 GCA_963574415.1 Tarsius wallacei | reverse complement strand
CTAGGCTTTCACTTCAGGTCTGGCCCATCTCTCCTGACTCTGAACCTCTTGATTCTTTCTTGCCTCTGCCTGGATCACCCCTAGAACATCCATGCTCCTCGTCTAAGAGCCTGCTCAGAGGATACCTCCTCCCAGAGGCCTTCTCTGATCACACTCTGTGCCCTTCCTGCCCCCACCCATGCTTCCATAATACTCGCACTTCCCTGTCCAGCCCCACTGGACACATCCCTGTATCACCTCCTTCCCCTACAAAAGGGGAGGGAAGGTCTGACTGGCCTCAAGTGGGAGCCACATTTGAAGTCTTTGGAGAAATTATCTTCTTTTCTGTTTTTATTTTTGTTGTTCATTGAAAGGATCAAAGGTTTTTTAGGGGGAAAATCACACTAGAGTGCACCATGTTCTCTCTTTCTGCAGCCCCTTGCAGTCCCTACCCTTGCGCAGCCATTATGAGAGAGCAGCTGTGTAATTACCATTTTAATGACTATCTGTATCCCGTATCCGGGATTTATCTGCAGCCCCACCATCCATCAGTCACTTGACTGGCTCCTGTTACTGAGACTGTAGGTTGTGCCTAATTATTTTTCTTCTGGATACTCATTGTGGGATCAATTTCATGCAGAGAGCTGTGTGTTTTTTCTCTTTAAGTCTGTTGAATTATTTCTTTAGGCTGAATTCCCAGGAGTGGTATTACTGGGTCAGAGGATATCGACTTTTGATGGCTGAGGCCAAGAACCACTTGCCAAGAGAGCTGGCCCATCGATGCGGCAGTGGCCATGTGTGCGTGTTTCCGTGTCCATTTCTGTGCTAATTTAATGTATGTATACGGTGGAACTTCAAGTTGATTTAAACAGCATTTCTTTGGCTACACCACATCCTTCACCCGGCCTGGCAAGCAGGCTGCCTCCCCCAGTCCCAGAGTAGGAGCCAAATAACCATTATGGCTCACACTTACTGAGCACTTACCATGCGGCAGGGACTGTGCATCTCTCATTTAATCCTCATGAAATCTCTATGAGGGAGGTACAGAGCAACCAAGGTTCAGAGAGGTTAAGAAACTGGCCCCCAGTGACACAGCAGGGGAGCCCAGTATCTAGCTCCAGAGGCCCTGCTCTTTATCACAATCTCTAGACCCCTCTGGAGGGGTCCGGCCTTACCTACCTTGGGAAGTGCAAGAAAGACAGGTGTCAGCAGTGCCTTGCCAAATATTGTCCTGGACCATTCCAACCTCAGAGCACCCAGAGTGAAAGGGCTGAAGGTCAGTCCCCAAAGATCTGTCTTCCTGGCTGGTAAGACTATCAGAAGACTTGCTGGGGAACCTTTGCTGCTACTGCTGCTGATAATAGCAACAACCAGCACTTATTATGCACTTACTACATACATATTAGCCTATTCAGTCTTCAACCCTGTGACATAGGCCATACACGTTTCCATCTCACAGATGAGACTATGGAGGCTCAGACAGGGTGAGGGACACAGAACCAGGCAAATCGCCACCCCCAGTTCCCAGCTTCGGTCCTCTCCTCTCTGTAATGATACAGCAGGTTGGGTACCCCCTAACCACCCCTCTAGGTAGTCTCTGAAATAGGAAGGCTGGTTGGCACAGAGCTGAGTTCTTCTTGCTTGTGACTTCAAGCTAATCACTTTCCCTCTCTGGGCCTCAGTTTTCTTATCTGTAAAATGAGTGGGAGGAAGGGCTAGGCTTGGTGTGCGCTTTGTCGAGTCTGCATTCTGGGTTCTTGAGCAGACAGCTCCCGAATAGGAATCATGTGAGGTGTATGTGTGTTTTGGGGGGTTTCATGTGTGTACAGCCCCCATGCCCCCCATCCATTCCCAGACCTGTTTCTTAGGGAAATCTGCAGATAAGCACAGCAGCATAGGGGTCTCTTGGTGTCTTTTCTAAAGTCTGTTGGTTGCCTCTGTTTTTCTCCTCCATTGCTGCGCATTCTGGAGGCCCCCGCCTGGTGAGAGCTGGTTCCCCTGACTCTGAAGGAGGAGGGAGTGACCAGGAGAGGCAAATGTGCAGAGAGAACCTCTGTCCTTGGCCTTTTGTTGAAGGATGTGGAACCACAGGGTCCTCTCCAGAGTGTCCCCTCCAGCCCTGACTGAGACATTTTGCCCAGGTTAGACTCTAGATTGTCAGTGTGGAATAGTGTTCCCGGTATAGACTTCAAGGCCAGGTCATCTGGGTTCAAATTCCAGCTCCATCATTTGAGAGTTCCATGGCCTTAGGCAAGGCACTCATCTTCCTCAGCCTCTGTTTCCTGTTGTGAAATGGAGGTTACAAAGCATGTGGGACTTTTTTATTTAGAAGCATAACTTACATTCAAGATATGTGAGGACTCACAGACCTTTCTTATAAAGGACACGGTTCTGAAGTAGACAGCTCAATGAAAATGCATGGCTACACCTTACAAACACCACCCGGTCAGGAATCAGAACATTTCCAGCACCCCAGAAGGCTCCCTTGTGCCCCAGAGTCAATACTCTCCAAAGGCAGCCGCTCCCCTGGCTTCTCTACCAGAAGCAGTTTTGCCTGTGTGGACGTCACACAGACCGGCTCAGACAGCCATGTGCCCTTGTGTCTGGCAGCTCTGCTTTCAGCATCATATCTGTGGTGTCCGGCAACGTCACATGTGTCCGTGGGCTGTTGTTTTCATTGCTGCTTAGTGTTTCATTGCATGGACTTGCCTTAACTCATGTACCCATTCTCCGAGGGACAGCCATCTGGGTTGTTTCTGATTTACAAATAAAGTCGCTGTGCTATTTCTTGGTGGTCGTGAGCCCTCATTTCTCCTGGATCTGTCCCCAGGAGTAGGCTGCTTAGGTCGCAGGGTGGTGGGGAGAAGCATATATTTAGCGCTAGTAGGTACAGCCAAACATTTCCCCAAAGTGGCTGTGAGAGTTTACACGCCCACCCACCCGCACGTAAACCTTGCCAACCTTGGGGTGGTCATTTAAAAAACACTCTTGTTCTGTGGGCGTGTAGCGGACTCATGGTTCTGACTTGTATTTCTCCGATGACTCATGGTGTTGAGCACCTTTTCTTATGTTTACTGGCCACTTTGTGAAGCCTGCCTGGAAGAAGCGGAACAAAGTCATAGGTCGGTGCTCCTCACAGAGTAAAGAGTGTGATGGGGTCTCCCCAGAACAGTCTTGGGTGCATCATCCCCATGGAACTCTGGGGGCAGGGACTGAGGCAACTGTCCCAAAGTGACAGCACTTATGTGCCCCTGCAGCCCTTATGTTACCCCAGGGAAAGCTGAGGTCAAGGAGGCTGAGGGACTTGCTCACAGCCACAGAGTGGCAGAAGCTGAGCCAAGACCACAGCCAGGATTTCTGATTAAAGTGGGCTGGGGGGTTGGGGAGAGGTCTTTGCTAAGGATTTGGGCCCCGGGCACAAGAGGCGTGTGACCTAGGCAGGATCTGAGAAGAATTCCTGGGTAGCCTTCTGGAGGCAGCAGCCTGACAGGAAGTACTTAGAAAAGCGAGGAGTCTGGTTCCGGAGGGGTCCCAAGTCACAATCAGAGGCCTTGGAAACAGGGGGTGCATGGCAGACCTCACCCCTGCTCCTGCCTCCAGAGAGACCTTTCTCCGCCTCCCCCGTGCTCCTCCCCATGTGTCCCCTTTCCTTACAACTCCAAGTTGGCGTAGGGGGACTAGGATGGTCCAAACCAGTCTCTTCTGGCCCTTGCTTTCCCACCCTACCCCCTGCCTGGGCAAGGTGGAGACAGAGTGGCCTGCTGGGCCTATCCCCAGAGTGAAAAGCAGGATTGCAAGATGGGGGTCCCCTGGCAACTTACCCTGACCACTCCCGACCCAGCCCTGGCAGAGTCATTTGCTCCATGACCAGTGCTCCAGCCATTCCAGTGCTGCATCTGCCTTCCCACCAGCTGGGAGCACCACCTGTGGCAGGCACAGGGCCGTATTTGCCTCCGTGGCCGCAGCCCTGACACTTAATGAGAGGCAGCAGGCATGAGCATGCCCTCTGCACCAGGCCTGTCAAGGGCCTTACAATTGAATCCTACAAGAACCATGAGACTATTACTAGCCCCATTTTACAGATGAGGAAACTGAGGCTCAGAAACTTGCCCAGGGGCCGGATTTGGTGGCTCACACCTGTAATCCCAGCACTTTGGGTGGCCAAGACAGGAGGATTGCTTGAATCCAGGAATTCAAGGCCAGTCTGGACAACACAGCAAGTCCCCATCTTTACAAAAAACAAAAAAATCAACCAGGTGTGGTGGCACACACCTATAGTCCCAGCTACATGGGAGACTGAGACGTAAGGATTGCCTGAGCCCAGGAGGTTGAGGCTTCCGTGAGCTGTGAGCATGCTACTGCACTCCAGCCTGGGCAACAGAGCAGGACCCCGACTAAAAACAAACAAAAAAGATGTTTAGAAACTTTCCCCGGTCATTCAGCTGGTGTTCTGATCCAGGCAGTCTTGCTGTAGGGCCTACACCGTTATGTACTTTGCTGTCCTGACTCTCAACAATAGTAAATACAAATAATAATTACAGCCATTCATAACCTCTTATGAAATGCCAGACTTTAAATCTATTCTTTCATTTTATCATTACTTATATCCCAAGATGTAGGTGCTTTTAATACCCCATTTTACAGATAAGGAGACTGGGGGTCAGAGGAGTCGAGCCACAGATCTAAGTGAGAAGCCTGAAAATGATGCCAGCCTGTCTGATGTGAGAGTCCGTGTCCACAGTCATGACACTGGGTTGCTGCAACACATGTTGACCGCACGTGTTGACCGATGGATGGATAGATGGATGAATGAATGAACGCACGAATGAATGAGTGAGTGAGTGAGTGCTCTGCAGCCCCGCCAGGGAAACCCTCAGAGCCCTCTTCTCTCCCTGCAGTGCCTCCTAGCTCAGGCGTCAGAGAAACGGCCATCTGGAGGGTGAGCAGGCATTGGGCAGAGGATAGGTGGGGGCGGGAAGAGTGTTCTTGACAGAAGGAACAGCATGTGCAGAGGCCTTAAGGTGAGAGGGAGCTTGAGACAGTTGGGCAGCTGGGGACTTGCGGTGGGAGTGACCTGTAGCGGGGTGGGGGGGGCGCGAGGGGGGTGAGGGAGAGTCTGCTTGTGAGGGCTGAGGCCAGAAGGACAGGTACTCTGTGGGGGGAGAGGGGGCTACTGAAGAATTGTCAGCAGGAGAGAGCGGTATGGTTGGCTTTGCCCCTGGCTGCAGTGTGGACGAGGGCCAGGGTGGAAGCTGTGACATGGTCCAGGGACAATAGCCAGGACTAGGGAGAAACAAAGGAGCTGAGTGCTTTGGGTAAGATTCAGGGTTAGTTTCAACCATTAGCGACTCCAATTTGGGATTTTTTTTTCCTTGTTTTTCGAACAAAATCATTGTAAAGTATTTCCAACGGGCAGAAATGTATACAGAATACCATCCAGGCATTCAAGAGCCAAACGCTTCCAGCCAGCGGGTGTCCCTCCAGGGCCTCCCCCTGCCAGCCCTGACTGCCCAGCCCTGAATAGCCACCACAGTCCTGAATGCATGCTGTCATTCTCCTGTGGTCACCACCTATCCGTGTGTCCCTTAACCATATAACATGTAGACTTGAATGTTTTATAGCTCTGTAGAAATGACATCCAGCTGCTCTGTCACTTGCTTTTTCTCTCAGTTTAATGATTCAGCTAAAAGATTGAGGACTGGAGGTGGATGAAGGTGGGCCATTTCAAGAAACATTTAAGGAGCGCTAGTCATGACACTAACAGTGGTCACTCATGTGCCAACTCTTCTCTAAGAGAGCAGACCTCTGAGATCTCATGTATTCTTCACTACGATGCTATGAGACAGAATTACTTTACCCATTTTGGCCAGTGATTGAGGCATGGCAACCTTACATAACAAGGTCACGCAACCGGCGTGAACTCCGGATAGGACTCACGCAGGACTCAGGGGATGATCGGATGAGGGAAGTGGGGGGAGTCCCCAAAGCCTGTTCACTTTCCATCTCACCCTGCTGCCACTGGAGCCAGGCCCTGTGCTGTCCCAGGCATGGTGGGCCATGCAGAGTGTGCGACCCTGATCCTGAAGTCCTACGGCTTCCTTCTGCTCCCTGCAGGAAGGGAGCAGACTCCAGATGGGGACAGGAATGTTGGGCTTCCTCACATCCTCCCAACCTCAGCCACCTCACGTTGGCAGTACCCTCCTATCAGGCCCCCTTTGTGAGGCTGCCCCGCACCATGATAATAGCCTGCTGGACCTTCCCTGCCTTCTCATGGCCGTTAGACCCTTTCCTTCTGGCCTTCAAGCTATGGGGGGCAACCAGTACTGTGCCCACTTGGCAGATCAGCAAACCGAGACCATCAAGATAGAACTGAGGAATGGGCACAGGCTCCAGAATCAGGTAGGCCAGGCTGGAGTCCTGGCTCTGTGACGTCACAGCTGTGTGACCTTAGACAGACAACTCTACCTCTCTGAGCCTCAGTTCCCTCCTCTGTAAAATGGGTCTCCTTGCTTCTCTGGTGCTGAGAGAGGCTGAGAATGATTACACAGTGCTTCCCCCGTGCAGGGCCTGGCACGCAGCAAGCGCTCCATGGGGACAGCTGCTGTTCGGTTCTTGTTACTGAGCGCTAATGAGCCAGCACTTCGGCGACTGAGCTGGGCCTAGAACCCGGGGCTCTGGCACCAGGCCCAGCATACTTACACCGAACCCCACTCGGACTCCCAACAGGGTGGAGCGTGGGTTTCCAGCCTCCGTTTTCCTGCCCCGTCAAGGGCTGAGTGGGGGTGTTGGCGTCATCAACGCCCCCCTCCATCTTGGGCCAGGGGCCCACTTGGCGTCAGGCTGGGAGCCCACGCGCCACAGCCCATGCCCGTGGCAGATGGGAAGTGGGGGTGGGGGAGTCGTGTCCCTCTGATTCAGACGTAGGGATGAGGAGGGGCTCACACATGATGCGGTGAGCCCACCTCCTCCCTGGCTGCCCAGAGCTGGTGGCTCTGATAAAGGAACAGCTTGTGTGCCACCCCACCCCACCTCCTCCCACCCCCCACCCCCCCACCCTCCCCCCGCCAAACTCCCTGGCCCGCACGTTTTCTCCTTGAAACAGCAGCTGTGTAAATAGCCCCGATGTCCTATTCTTCCCAACAGGACTTCCTCTCTCTGAGAAGGGAGGACACTTTGCTAGAGAGAGAAGACATGGGCTTTGCCCAGCCCCATCATTGTAGACAATTCAAAAGGACATCTGCCTCAGTTTCCCATCTGTGAAATGGAGATACTGAGACCATCAACCTCAGCGAGCAGCTGTGAGGATTCAGGAATAAACACGTGTGAGGGCTCAGGACTGGCCTGGTGCATGGCCTCCAATCAGTATGTGCTCCTCTGGCCTCAGGCTTGGTGCAGAGGAGGGTGGGGGGCAGGACAGACCCTGCTACTGAGGCCAGACCCTTCCAGCCCTGTGGTAGAATGCGCCCTGCAAGCTAACTGCCTCAGCCCAAGGCTTCCTGGAAGTCCAGCCATCCCAGCGGTGGCTGGCCTTGTCACCCTGTAGGTCGTCTGTGGTCTCGTGAAGGCTGTGGATGTAGCAAGCTTCCCATCAGCTAGTGTAGTCAAGTCCCATGAAGACCTGTCACTTGTCACTTCCACTCTTTCCTCCCATCCTTCCATCTGTCCTGTCCCCATTTTATGGGAGAGAAAGCTGAGGCTTTGTAGTGAGTCCACTCCAGAGCCAGGGTTTGTAGACACCTGGGCAGTTTATGGAGCCCTCAAGATAGCAAAGACAGTATAATGGGGTGAGCCAGATATGCAGAGCAGCTCAGCCATACACACTGTGCCCACTTTACCCAGCCTGGTGAGCCCAACAGGGATCTGCCTGGATGGGCGGCTGTGACCTTCTACGCGGTGGGGGATAAAGGTGGTCGGAGCACTCCTCCCCCCACGGCTTCATGGGGTCCCTTTGCAGAGCCAGCTTGGACCTCAGTGACTTGCATACCATTGTCCCATCTCACAGCCTGGAATGGGAGGTTCATCCTCGAGCCCTCCCCACTGACAGCAGAAGGGGGTGCTGAGTATCAGCCAGCCCCAGGCCCCTATCCTGTGAGGCAACCTCACCTTTCCCTGGGAGCCGGCGGGACTGAGAGGGAGAAGGATTTACAGAGGGGCCACCAGGCAGTGCCTGGAGAAGCCTCATGGAAAGTGGGGGAGGGGGAAAGCCAGACTGCAGGCCTGGATCCCGGCTCTGCTGTTTGCTCCTGGGCAATATCAGATGACTCATCACCCCAGGGTCCCTGCCCGTGAAGAGGGGACACTGGTGGCCCCTACAGTGCAGGTGTGTTGGGCAGATTCAGTGAGTGAGTATTGGTCAGGTGCCCTCTGGGACTCAGACCACAGCTGACAGCACCACATTCCATCTCCTCACCTACCCCAAGTGCCCGAACCATGCCCTGGGCACCTAACCGTGGACCAGGCTTTAAGCCAGGCCCTTCCTCTACATGCCATCATTTAATCATGACCACAGTCCTGCAAGTGGGCATTCCAGGCCCCCGTTTTATAGAAGAGGAGAAATGATCCCAGAGGGGTTACCCCACCTGCCCCATCCTTGGGGTGCAGCTGAATGTTGGTCCCTCCAACCTCTCAGCACAAGGTCACATCACCATCCATGATGGCAGTTCTCATGTCTCGAGTGCCAAGCACGGCAATGGCACCCCCCCCAGCACTTGGGCTCGGGGCACACACTTATCCTCTTGTCATATGGCTAGAAAAATAGGTGCAGAGGGGTTAAGGGATTTGCCCAGTGTCACCCGGCAAATGACCGGCAGGGCCGGGGCTGGTCCAGCGAGGATGGGGAGGGGCTCCATCCCTTCACAACTCAGGGCACTCGAAAAATGTGTTCTTGGTTTTCTTCTTGTCTTTGGCCATATCTTCACCTGGGGCAGTGCCTAGCACATAGTAGGTGCTCACTGAAGGTTTGCTCGGTGACTGAATCATGAGAATGCAATGAGCTCTTGTCTGGAGCCTGAGCCTGGAGGTAGGGATCTGGGAGCTAAGTAGGAGCTTTCCAGGCCCTCGCAAGTGCAGAAGTCTGACAGTGGGGACCGTGGAGGGGGGTGAATCAGAGGGATGGTGAAGGTTTAATTTGGCTCCTAGCAGCTCATTGAATTATGAATGTCCTACTGATTCTCCTTCTGTGACGTGTCCGCCAGAGACTGCCACCTCCAAGATTGTGGGCCTGTGGCCTTACCTGCCTTCCTGTAGCCCAGAAGGGGCTTCCTCCAGCAGGAGAGGGGGGAGGAGATTCCCTCACCTGTTCTTGTCCCAATACTCCTGCCCACTGGAGTCTTAAGACAGGCCAGGTGGGGGTGTCAGAGCCCACCCTGGCACACTCTGCCCTGGCCAGTAATTGCAATAAGCAGGCCCTGAGTCTTGGCATTGACCACTTGATCCTCCCACAACCCTCCAGATAGGTACAGTTGTCTCTTGAGTAAACAAGTTCAGAGAAGTCGAGGGATTTATCCAGGGTCACGCAGCAGTGTGGCTCCTGAGCTGTCTTTGAACCCTTGGCGGTCTGACTCCAGGGTATGTGATTTTAGTCACCTGCTCCCTGGAACAGCCAAACCATTGTGATCCTATTCCAGAGGCCCTTGTTTGTGCCCCCGGGCCCACAGAGTGCCACCTAGCCTTGCACCCAGTGCCATTTTTTTCTTTTTGAGTCAGGGTCTTATTCCTGTTGCCCAGACTCGAGAGCAGTGGCACAATCACAGCTCACCACAGACTTGACTTCTCAGCTCAGGCCATTCTTTCACCTCAACCTCCTAAATATCTGAGACTACAGGTGTGCACCACCACACCTGGCTAATGTTTTGATTTTTTTTTTTTTTTTTGGAGAGATGAGGTCTCACTATGTTGCCCAGGCTGGGCTCAAGCAAACCTCCCGCCTTGGCCTCCCAGAGTGCTAGGATTACAGGCGTGAGCCACTATGCCTGGCCTCAGTGCCATTTTTAGAGAAGCTTGACGTGTGATTGAGCGATGACTGTGACAGGCCCTCCTTTACAGCTGGGAAGTGTTGCAGCTGGGAAGGACCCACCTGCTTTCGCAGGGTTCCAGTGCCAGGCCCACACCCTGCCACAGGCTAAGAGCTCCTCACTGACAGGAAGCAGCTCTGTGCCCTGTTGTGCATCAGCACAGGGAACAGAGTCTGCCAGGCCCCAAGACACATCAGTTGCCTGTCATGGGCAGTGCCACCCCCACTTTGCATATGACGAAGTTGGGGCTCCCCTGGGGTCACTGAGCAGGGTGGTGGGCATCCCCTTCCTTCCCCCAAGTGACTCTCATGCCCTTCTCTGCCCTGTGAGCAGCAGGAGCTTCCAACCCGTGTGAACCTCTCGGCCGCCCCAGCCCCGGGCCCTGCAGCGCCCACCGCCCTGCACTCCAAGATGGACCAGCTGGAGGGCCAGCTGCTGGCCCAGGTGCTGGCACTGGAGAAGGAGCGTGCGGCCCTCGGTCACAGCAGCCGCCGGCAGCGGCAGGAGGTGGAGAAGGAGCTGGATGCCCTACAGGGCCGTGTGGCCGAGCTGGAGCACGGTGGGTCTGGGCCCCGCGGAAAGCGTTGGAGGGGTCCTTGGGGTCACAGGTCCACTCGAAAAACACATCCCTGCTCTCCAGAGGCTAACACTGGAAGGGAGGTGGGAAAGCAGCTGTGGAACACACAGTGAGGAAAATAATTGGGGGGTATTATTAGCATTATCAAAGTTATTATTGGCAGGTGCCATTTCCTGGCACTCACTGTGTCCTGGGAGTGGGCTGAGTACTCGGCACCTCAGCTGGTTTAATCTTTACAATTTTCACATGTGAGGAAACTGAGGCTCAGAGAGGTCAAGTGAAGTCAAGGTCACACAGCCAGTAAGTCTGCACCTCAAGCCAGGAATGACTCCACAGTCGCATTTCACCACCCACAAAATAGCACCTTCAATGAATCAGCCAGAATTTTGTCATTTGCTTAGCTCCTAGATCTGGCACTGCCCAGGGGTCAGAGGAACATCACAGACAGTGTACAGGTATGAGCATGAGGAGGCCTGGTTCCTGGATCTACCTCTGTCACTGGCTTGCTCTGTGACCTTGGACTTCTTTTCCCCAGGCCTCAGTTTTCCTCATCTGAGAAAAGGGGGCTTAGGATTCATGAGCTCTCAGGGACTTTCAGCTTTGAAATCTTGTGAGGACCACCCTGAAGAGGCTTATAGACAAGTTGGGGAGAACAGGGGAAACCATGTGCCATTATGTGGGACCAACTTAGATAGGGAATGGTTCAGGAGCAGAGAATCCAAGTGGCTTCCTGGAGGAGGTGGGCTTCAAGTTAGTTCTTGAAAGCAGCGGTGGAGATCAAATTTCGAAGTGGAGGGGCTATAGCAGGGGCCCAGCTGCAGGGGAGGAATGGGCCTGGGGGGCTCAGAGACAGCATCCTGGCTGGAGCACAGGGACAGGAGAAGCAGTCGCCTCAGTCCTGCCACACCAGCTCTCCTAAGGGTTCGGGAGGAACAAGTTTAGCCTGTTGAAGTCACGTGGCTGGGAGGTGGTAGAGGCAGAATCTGAACTGAGAATTTGAACTGAGAACATCTTATGTCCAGAGCCCTTGAGCTGTAACCACACCCCTTAATACAAGGTGGAGCACCTGGAACATAGCAGGTGCCAAGGAGCTGTTGGCCCCCATTCCAGAGTGTGCCCTGTCCACCCCACCCCTGTCAGTGTCCACTGACCCCACCACATCTGCCTCACCCACCCTCAGGGTCCTCGGCCTACAGCCCTCCAGACGCCTTCAAGATCAGCATCCCCATCCGCAACAACTATATGTACGCCCGTGTGCGGAAGGCGTTGCCTGAGCTCTACGCATTCACCGCCTGCATGTGGCTGCGGTCCCGGTCGGGCAGCACCGGCCAGGGCACCCCCTTCTCCTACTCGGTGCCCGGGCAGGCCAACGAGATTGTGCTGCTGGAGGCAGGCCCCGACCCCATGGAGCTGCTGATCAATGACAAGGTGGGCAAGGCCGGGGGTGGGGAGGTGTGGGCCGGTAGGGGACGGTGACTCTTCCAGGAACGCCCACGCCCACTGGGCCCAAACATGAGTCAGCATTTCTCATTCTCCTGCTCAGCAAATTCAGCACACGTTAAGTGCCTACTGTGTGCCAGGCTGGATTCTGGGGATGCAAAGACAGTCTAGACATGGGGCTGGCTGAAGAGGGGTGTGTCCAACAGAGGAGGCAAGTGAAGCTCACTGGAGATTCAGTGATGGGACTCAGCTATGGGAGCAGGGCTGAGGTGTCCACTCCCAGGGTCCTGCTCCTTCTCTTGGACTAGAGAGGAGGGAGGGAGGTGCAAGGACTACCTGGGGAGAGAGGGAGGGGGGGGTGCTGGTGGACGCCTGTCCCTCTGCTCCCCTGGAGCCAACCCTTCTGTCCCTCCCTACTGTGGTGAGTAGAATGGTGCTATGCTCAGTCCCTGGGGCCCACATGCTGGGTGTGAGTCCTGGTTCTGTATCTTAACCACTGTGTGACCTTAGACTAGCCATTTACCCACACTGTGCCTCAGTTTCCTCATTTATAAAGCAGGAATGATAATAGCCCCTGCCTCGTAGGGTCATAGTGAGAAATAAATGGCTTAGATACACGCAGAGGGCTTTGAGCAAAGCCTAGCATTTAGCAAGCATTGATACCTGTGAGCTTTCCTTATGATGAGCACTGTGAGAACGAGCAGTTTGCTCACGTTATCACCTTGACCTTCCCAATGGTACTGGGAGGTAGGCACCCTCACTATCCCCATTTTGTGGATGAAGAAACTGAGACCCAGAGGGGCCACACAGCTGGCGAAGGGGTGATGTGCATGTTGGCGTCTTGGGCTCCAGAAACCACCTCTTCACCCCTTCCCTGTTCCGCCCTTGGACTGCCCATCTTCCTTGGGCCCAGACCTCCCACCGCCATGCCCCTCCCCCAGCTCGGCTGAGGGGAAGGACAAAGACAAGCCTTGGGTGAGAGGCACGTGGCAGTGGCATGGTGGTTGAGGGGGGAGGAAGGGGAGCATCTTATCACCCTTATTCTGCCCCCAGAGTTCCTTCCCCTGTCTGCCACGTTGCTATAGGCCTTGCAGACATGGTGGTCTGTGGAGATGCTCCTGGAAATCACATATTACGCCCACCTGTGACCAGCCCGCAGCCACAGAGAACCACTAGGAGTGGCTCACATGACACATCAGAACCCAGCTCAGCAGGTGCCACTCATGGGCATCCTGGAGGAGTAGAAAGGAATTGGGCCTAGGGGACAGTGACTTTCTCTTGTGGTTCGTTAAACCCTGTGACCACCAGGGTAGCTGGAATGCATCTAGATGCTGCTATCCCATTCCCCACGTGGTTCCTAGGCTGTGGTTCTTGGCCTGGCCCAAGTTCAGCACTCAGATCGCATGAGAAGGAATTCAGCACCCTGGACAGAGTACTACCCAGCCCTGATCCGGGAACTTCTGGAGTCCTGCGAACCAGCCTCACAGACGGCGCCCTTGTCAGTCAGTCCTCCAAGCCTCTGCTCCTGCTGTGCCCGCTGCTTGGTTTGCCTAGCCATGGGACAGTCAGGTTCCATTGCCCCAGACGTGTCTCGACAACATGCCTTCTGTCCTTATACCCCCTCTTCCTCTGGGCCTCGCTGCCTCTGTACCTCCCATATGGTCCCTATGTTATTTTGTCTTGTAGTATTGTCCCTGGAGTCCTTCCCATAGCCCCAGTGTTCACAAGGCCCGGCACCACCTAGGCCTCAGAGAATGTTACATTAAATTGTGATTGCAGAGAACTTATGAGATGAAAGAGTCCTTTGGAAGCACCAGATCTACAGATAGCAAGCACATTTCATCTCACAGGCCAACTCTATTCAATCAGTGGTGGCTTCCCCGAGCACTGTGATGACAGAGTTGAGGCTGAGTCTAGACTCATGATTGATTAGCCATGTCTGCCTTGGGTGGAGGAAGGGGCAGTGGCTGCATATTTGCCATCTCTTGTCTGACCTTCTCACTTTATAGATGAGGAAACTGAGGCTCAGGGAGGAAGAGCAGCTTCCCCCAGGTCACACAAGGGGTTGTCGGTGGCAAAGCCAGGGCCCGAGACTGGTGTCTGGCCTCTGAGTCCAAGGCTTCTTCTACCACTGCCAGTACTTCTTAAGCCCCAGCTGTGTGCTGGGCCCTGATGAGGTGTTGAGGGGTAATAGGATTGTAAGACTCTGTTCCCATCCCCATGATCATATAGGCCTGTTAGAGAGTGAATAAACCACCTAGAGACAACTGAAAAACACTGGAGAGTCCCTAGTGAAGCTACTCGGTTCTGTGGGGAAGGAGGAGAGAGGAGTCAGGAAAAGACACTGGGCTGGGGGGAAGGAGAGGGTCAGGCCTTGGGTCAGACCCTGGAAGGGAGGACCTGGATCTCCCACCCCCACCACACTACTACAGCTGTGGGCCTTGTGGCACCTCTGACCTGGGCTTTGGGGACCTGTGTCCAGGTGGCCCAGCTGCCTCTGAGCCTGAAGGACAATGACTGGCACCACATCTGCATCTCCTGGACCACAAGGGATGGCCTGTGGTCTGCCTACCAGGACGGGGAGCTGCAGGGCTCTGGTGAGAACCTGGCTGCCTGGCACCCCATCAAGCCTCATGGGATCCTTATCCTGGGCCAGGAGCAGGTAAGGCTCAGGCTAGTATTGGGGCTGGACCCCACCATTGTGCAGATGGGCAGAGTAAGGACCAGAGAGAGCAGAGACCTGCCCAAGGGGCCAGTGCTTTGGGAATGGGCTAGTGCCTTGGGGGTGGGGCTAGAGCCTTGGGGAGGGACTAGAGCCTTAGGGGTGGGGCTTCAGTGGAGATAGGGGCCTGACTCTTGAGTCAGCCTGCCTGCCTTTTCTGTTCCCTCACTCCATGTCTCTCTCCCTTCGCTGCTGCTGTCTTGGCCCAGGATACCCTGGGCGGCCGGTTTGATGCCACCCAAGCCTTCGTTGGTGACATTGCCCAGTTTAACCTGTGGGACCACGCCTTGACACCTGCTCAGGTCCTGGGCATTGCCAACTGTACCGGGCCGCTGCTGGGCAACATCCTTCCCTGGGAAGACAGGCTGGTGGAGGCCTTCGGAGGTGCAACGAAGGCCGCCTTTGATGTCTGCAAGGGGAAGGCCAAGGCATGAGGGGACACTTCGTCCAGGGCCCCTCCCTTGCCTGCCACTTTGGGCACCTCAAAGGGGGGCACATTCCCTCCTTGGCCTGCCCACACACTGGCTTTCCCTCCTGCCCCACTCCTGACCCTGCCTCCCGTTTCCCTTCACCTGTGCCCACACCTCCAGAATGCCCTGCCCTGGAAGCGTGTCCCCTAACCCCACCTGGATAGGGACGAGCATCTTAAGTCAACAGTTGAAGCCCACCATCCTGGCATTGCACTGGAGTTGTCTCCCTGCCTGGCCAATCAGTCACTAGTCACCCATGATGTCACCTATCTCGATTGGCATCTCCCACGAAGTTGTGTATGGGACAGCCACTTTCTCAGTGGTGGGGGTGGTCATCTGCCCTCTGTTCCCTATGCAGCAGGCCTGGCTCCTTCCCCTTCAGGGCCACCACAGGCTATAGAAGGGGGTGACAGGGACACAGGAGGTCATACTCACCCTCCTCCATCTTTCCATCCCAGCTGCCAGTCAAGGGCAACGGGATCCTGATGGCGCCTCCCCCCACCCCTCCCACACCTCCCACTTCCTCCTCTCTCCTTGCTTCATGTATAGTGGTTCGAACGTTGGCTCCATGCCTGGCCCAGCCCCACCTCAGTTGTTAGGACATTCCCTTCCCAGCTCTAGCCCTGAGGGCTAGGGACCAAGACTCTGGGAGGTCAAAGGGCCACAGTCACCCCCTGTGCTCACCCAGAGCTGTGGTCACTGGCATAGTCACCCCTCCCTCTCCGTGCCAAGGACAGGACCTGGGCCACTTCAACCAGGCTGGGAGGCATCACGGCTGGAGACCCCGCCTCCGGAGACATTGCCTACCTCCTGTGCATGGCTTTGGGGAAGGAAGGAAGAAGCTGAGAGGGTTAGGGAGAGTCATGGAGTGGTGGGCAGAGCACTTGGGTGAGAGGCAGGAGCCCTTGGTTCCCAGCCAGCCCTTCTGCTAGCCTGCTGTGTGGCCCTCTGTAAGTCCTTGCCCTTTTTGGGCCTGGACTTCTTCATTTGTGAGCTGAGCTCCTTCTTTGGTCATTTGCAAGAGCTCTCCAGATTGGATGTGGATGGTCTGTGACTCCAGATGGATAGGGTGGAGAAAGCCTGAGAACCCGCCTGATGACCTTGGGCTTAGCAGGGCTAGGTCCTGGGACTGGGCAGCAGATGGGACCAGGATAGTCTTGGCTTAGGGTCAGCAGCTGGCTCCAGAGAAGGTCAAGGTTCAAGGCAGACCAACCTCACACGTGGGTTGTAAAAATCAGCTCCCTCTGGATCCCTCCAGCCTGACACCCTTGTCTGTCTGAGAATGTCTCAAAGGGCTGATGGCTTCCTGGATTCTACCTTTGATTGATCACTAGCTCCTTCAAGAGACTGTAAGAGTGTCAGAGCTGAGAAAAGCCACCCAGTCTGAACTTTTGTGAGAAGTGAGGAAGAGCTCAGAGAGCGCAAGTGACTTGCACAGGATCACACAGCACATTAAGGCAGAGCCAGGACTAGAACCCAGAGCATCTAACTCCTTCTTCAGTGCTTGTCCCCCCACACCATACCACTTTGTCCCTGAGGTTCTTTGAGTCCAGCCTCCACCCAAATAGGTGGACATCTGAGAGGTCAGGATGCTTGCCAACGCGATGCCTGGAACACCCAGATGTCTTGGGCCCCCCATCCCCATGAAGTAGGGTGTAGGACGTTATGAATCCTGAACACTTTGGCAGAACGGAGAATTGGGTACACAGGTATCCCTCCCCCTTCCCCTGCTCATCACTTTGCAGGTGTCTGAGCAGCTGCAGTTTCCCTAACTCAAGTGGAAACCCATGCCCCCTTTTTGTTCCCCATCTCCGCTCCCCAAGGCCACATAGTCTGAGATGTGATGCAAAAGCAGTGGGCTATGGGGCCCTAGGCCATGGAAGTGTCTCCAAGCCTTGTCACCTCTGGCCCCCAAATCCTTGTTTCCATTCTGAGAGCACAAATGGATTGCTCAGCACCTGCGGCCCAACTCCCCCTGGAAGGAAGAGCAATGGCGGGTTTCAGCCAGACCTGCTGAGATCAGGTTGCCCTGGTAACAGCCAATGACATCAGCCCAAGTGCTGGGTCAAGTGTCTCATCATAATGACACGCGCTGTTGCTGGGGTGACGGCAGAATTCGGAATGCAGGTTCCAGGGATGCTGAGCTTCATCTGTCCCTCTTATTGTATGGAAGGAGGTAGCTTTTGTAAAAGGGAAGGACAATAGGGTCTCAGGGAGGGAGGTGACACCACTTGCTTGGTCACTCGAACCCACCCAGACGCACCCTCCCAAGTCCTTTATGCTTCGCCCCAGCAATGATGAGGCGTCTGACGTCTGAGCCTCGTTCCCATGCTGAGTCACCCGGCCAGGCTTCCTGAGGGAACAGGGACAATTGGAGATGCTGGGGTGTGGGCTCTGAGTCTGGGTCGTTGGCAATGGCCCTGGCTCCTCATTTCCAAAGTCCCTGCCCCTCCTCCATCCATGTATCATTCTACATACACTTCCTGAGCACCTGCTGTTTGGACTCCAGTTTCGACATCTTCTGCTGCCCCTGGGCACATCCAAGAAGACAGAAACAGAGGAGCTGGAAGTGGCGCCCAGTCGTGTCCTGAGCTGCTCCTGGCTAATATCGGTGACGGAGCCCATGCTTTAAGTATCCAGCGCTGCACAGAGCATGTCCTGGGCACCATCCTGTTTATCCTCACAACACAGGTGTAAGTTAGGACTGTCCCTCACCCCATTTTATAGGTGAGGAAACTGGGGCACAGAGAGGTGGCGTGACCTGCCTAGTGTCAATCAGCTAGAGAGTGACAGAGCCCAGATTTCAGACCAAAGTAGGTCACGTCCAGGGCCCACCCCTTAGCCTGAGGGGACGAACACCCCCTAATCCTGTGTAGAGTGGGCTCTGGGTGCCGTTGCCTCTGGCGTGTTTCAACCTAAAGGGATGTGCAAGACCCCATGCGGCTTGAGGTGGAGAAACAGAGGCAGGGAATAGGCCAGGGCCAGGGTCCCCTTGGGAATGTGTCCCTTCCACCATGTGTCCACAATCTCAGCCCTTCTCCTTCTCCTGGAGTTCCCAGGAGGGCTAAAAGGGAAAGGGAAGCCGAACAGCTCTCAAGAGTCCCAGGCCGGGAAGGGGAGGGAGGCTGCTGCTCCTCTAAGTGCTGCTTGGGGCCAGGCCCTGCACCAGGTGCTTCCCAGCTGTTATCTGCCAGATCTTCCCACCTTTGAGGCATGTGGTGCCCCCACCAATGTCCCAAGGGGACATATCCCCTCACCACAACTCTGCATGACCTAGGACCACAGATTGGACAGGAAGGGCTCTTGGAGGAGGCCAAAGTCCCCACTTTATAGGTAAAGGAGCGGGGAGGGTGAGCAACCCTGGAGGCCACCCAGCTGGACACGGGAAATGTGATCCCAGCCTCTGACTGCATCTGGTTCTGCCCAGGACACAGCGGCCCCTATTCCCAACACTGGATCCCTCCTCATCTATGTGTCCCAGCACCCTTGGCCTGAGTAAACTGAGGAAGGGCCCCCCCCCAGAGATGGAATCACTCCCTTCACCCCTTTATTCCCACTGCCTGCCACTCCAGACTCCACCTCCCTCCCTGACCCCTAGGTGGGGAAAGGGCTTGCGTGGGCCCAGGCTGAGTGTGAGTGAGCATGTCAGGTTGTCCAACACTGTGACATCAGTGCACCCTACTAACAACCACTCCCCAGTCACCCCCCTTCCTTCCCCTCTCCCTATTTTGTACATAAATTGACATGAGCTGCAACGTGCGTGTGTGTATGTGTGTGTGCGCGTGTATGATCTGTGTCATGGTTTTTGTTACCTCTTTGTTTTTGTAAATTTGAATGTTCAAAATAAACATGCTGTTTACTCTGAGGCTCTTCTTTGCAGGGGTGGGGCTATCCTGGGCGGAGGGATTGCTGGGCAGGCAGAAAGGGACTATTAGGGGCAGGGTAGTAGGAAAGGGCAGAGAAAGCGCCTGCCCCTGGACTGCCCTAAAGCCTCCCCCAACCCTAAATATGCCCCCCAAACCTGAAGGTTCCGCCTGTTCCCAGGCTCAGGTACACACCGGTTCCCAGGACCCGTGCAAGAAGGATGTAAAGAACACAGGTCCCACATGGAAAGTGTCCCAGTTCTGATAACTGGGCTTTGGCCTCATTCCCAACACCCCATCCATTTCTTATGCCCCAGTTCTGGGATCCGGGTCCCTGACTTGTTTCCTGGGGCCCGGGCTGTCCGAGTCACCTGCCTGGACCCCCAGAGTGTTTCCTCCCTTGGGGTCCTAGGAAGATAGGGCAGGGGAGAGGGAAGGACCCTTTGTATTTCAGCAGCCCCCCTCTCCACTCTCTACCTGGACTCCTCTGACATATTTGGCTTCTAGACTGGTACTCTCAGGCAGCACCAGGGTTGGCTACCCCACCCAACCCCTGCAGTGCCCACCCCATCCCTGGGAGGGTCTTGATCTGGTCCCCAGCCCTCCCTGCTCACACCATCATAGGGACACAAAGCTTCATCCTCCCACTGTCAATATCGTCACAGCTCTTGGTTGGACCTTGTCTTCAGATGACCCCTGTGACAAGCCAGAGGGCTCGTCAGAGGTCAAGGGGATCACACCAGCAGGACAGGGCTTCCCAGACTTCCCAAAGCTTCCCAAACTTCCAACAAGAGTAGATTCACCCCACAAGGACCAGGGAGTTGGCAGAGCTGAAGTGACTCTTCAAACAGGAAAACCATTTGAAGTCTGCTGAGTCCGAAAAATTCATGTGCTTTTTTTTCATTCTACTCCAGAATGGATCCAGATTTGTTTTAAAATAAAAAATATTTTAATTACCACTGAACACAACTAAGCTGCAGGCAGCTACGCCTTGTTTATCCTCTCTCGCGCTGATTTACTTGCAAGCACCCTCTCCCTCTGCC
This sequence comes from Tarsius wallacei, assembly GCA_963574415.1. NCBI lineage: Eukaryota > Metazoa > Chordata > Mammalia > Primates > Tarsiidae > Tarsius > Tarsius wallacei. Next base: position 20,999 of record CAUYQG010007800.1, on the reverse strand, counting down.
CCACTCAGCTGGCAGTGTCCACACCTGGTGAAGTCCTGCTATCCACCTGCTTCATGCCAGCACCTGCACAGCTGAATGCTGATGCAGAAAAGCATGGGGTTCTGTGCGTGTTGACTCTCGTTTTCAATTCATGGTGGGTGATCTCCAAGGGGTCTTTCACCCTGCCCTGCAGTCGTAGCACATCACTGTATGATTGCTTGCTCTCCAAAATGGCTACATTGTATCCTCCCTGTCCTCAAATCTACAGATTCCCACCCACTTCCAGCCCTGCACACTGCAAAGGTGACCTTACCTCCTAGTCCATAAGGAAACCATCCGTCCAGCCTCCCCCATCACCCCACCACTGAATCTGCCCACAAACCTGCATTGGCTCTAGATTCTCTGGCTTCCCCGAGGCACTGAATGAACTGTCTCTGCTCCTCTCAGAGGCACTGTGTCCTGTCCCTTCCATGTTACCTTCTCAACATTTCTCCTGAATTGCCAGCTTACCCTTGTCTACGTTGTTATCCCAGAGGGCACACAAGTCTGCCAGAGTATATTCCCGCCTTAAGCTAGCACCTTCCTGCAACTGTCATCATTTGTTTTCTCCTTTCTCTGCAAAACTTCTTGAAAAAACAGGTGTGTCAAGGGTCCCCAAGACCACTCAGGTTTGATGACTTACTAGAAGGGCTCACAGAACTCAGAAAAGCTGTTAAATTCATGGTCTTAGTTACATTGAAAGGATATAGATGTAAATCAGCAAAGGAAAAAGGTGCATAGGGCGGAATCCAGGAGAGACCAGGAAGAAGATTCCAGTTGTTCTCTCCCAAAGTCCTACAGACACACATCCCAGCAATGATGTGTGACACACGTACAGAAAATCACCAACAAGGGAAACTTACCTGTTGGTCTGTACTGGGTCTGTACTGGGGGTCAGTCATGTCATGGAGTACCTGCATGACTGCCCGTGACTACTCAGTCTTCACAACCCCCTCTCCAAAGCAGAGGCCCCTCTGGGACCTCCAGGCCCTCCAGTGATCCAAACTGATAGTGTGACCCAGGGCCCCAGGCAAGTAAATGACTTTGTTAACATTTGCCATAAATGACTTTAGCATTATCTGGTATAGTCCAAGGCATACAAAGACATGCTTATCAGGCAGGATATTTCAGGAGCCTAGAGGTTATCTACCTGGAGCTGGTCAACCACTCCTTTCTTTGGAAAGTGCAGGGTTTGATCAGCCCAAGTCTGCTGAGTTAACCCTTGACTGCACAGCGCATCTGCAGTCTTTACTGACACTTCATGATCTCATTCACACCTTGGATAGTTCCCATCAGGCTTCTGCTCCCACTCCCCACCACCACTCCACCGAGGTCTCTCTTGTCAAGGCCAATATCAGTCTCCATGTTACAAAAACTAATGACCGGCCCTCTGTCCTCATCTTAGCCAAACCCTCAGTTGCATTTGATACACAGATAACCACTCTTGCTTTCTTGAAAAATTTCTTCTGTTGTCTTCCAAAACACGCCCTCTCCTGGTTTTCCTTCTACCTCAGTGGTTCTCAGACTTTAGCCTCCATTAAAATCATAAAAAGCATGGATTGCTGAGCCTTACCCCTAGAGTCTCTGAGGCAGCAGATCTGGGGTGAGGCCCAAGAGTATGAATCTCTAACACATGCCAGGTGATCCTATGGCAACTGGTCCTAGGAACACACTTTGAGAACATTTCACTGGCACTCCTTCCCAGGCTCCTTCTGATTCCTTCTCACCTCCTTGACCCCTAGATGCTTCAGTAGCCCAGGGCATGGTCCTGGATCTCTTTATTCTTTCTACCTACTCTCCCACTCAGAAAACATGGAAACACTGAACAACATCCATGTAAGACATCCAACATGTAAGACATGTAAGACATTCAAACATGTAAGACATCCAAAGAAGGCATTAGATGTACCAAAACAAGACAATGTAGAATTGAGGGACAAAGATCCCAGAGAGAAGAGAAGGTCAAAAAGGTGAGCCTGACTTCTGGGCTGCAGTTTTCCTCTTCAGGACCCTGTCCACTTACAGCAAGTGGCTAAGTTGAGCAGCTGGTTAATATGTTCAGAAAATTACATGAAATTTAGACCTAGAGCTTCAGCTAAAAACTGGAGTTCAGGATCAGGAGCTCTGGTAAATGACCCAGACTTTCAGTGAGTTACGCTCTCAGAGTAGGGAAGTATTCCAGCCCTCCCACAGATGGAATGCTGGCTTCCAAGCCTCTCGTTCATTGATTGAATTAAGGTGTCTGCCTCTTCACCAACAGCTTGCCAGAAGCCAAGTAAATTCTCTGGAGGAAGAGAACAACATCATCCAAACTCTCACATTATATTTTTGTTACACAGATTTGGCATTGAATTTTTTAAAAATCAGACATATCTGGAAACAAAAACTAAATGACTAAAAACTCAGAGAAAAAAAAACTTTTAAAGGCCAATAGACCTACACATGTGGTAAAATTGCCTAGAATGAAATCACACACACACACACACACACACACACACACACACAAAGACAAACAAATACGCACATGAACACAAGGGAAACTAAAACTAGGGAAATCTGAATAAGATTGTATCAATGTCAATATCCAGGTTGTGATATTGTATTCTAGTTTTGCAGAATATTACCATTAGAGCTAACTTGGTAAAGAACACATAGGATCTCTCTGTTTTCTTCCTTACAAATGAGTATGAATCTCCAGTTATCTTTTTTTTTTTTTTTTTTTTAGGTCTTCAGGGTCTCACTCTGTCGCCCAGGCTGGAGTGCAGTGGCATAATCATGGCTCACAGCCGCCTTGACCTCCCGGGCTCAGGCAATCTTTCTGCCTCAGCTTCCCAAGTAGCTGAGACTACAGGCAAGTGCCACTATGCCCAGCTAAGTTTTTCTTTTTTGGTAGTGATGGGGACTTGCTATGATGCCCAGGCTGGTTTCAAACTCCTGGGCTCAAGCAATCCACCTACCTTGGTCTCCCAAAGTACTGGGATTACAGGCATGAGCTACTGTGCTTGGCTTACAACTATCTTGAAATTAAAAGTATATTTTAAAGAGGTCAAGGCCAGGCCCAGGATTTTGAGACCAGCCTGGGCAGCATAGTGAAAACTTATCTATACAAAAAATTAAATGAAATTAAAGTTAGCCAGGTATGGTGGTGCACACCTGTAGTTCCAGCTTCTCAAGATGCTGAAGTGAAAGGTTCATGTGAGCCCAGAAAGTTGAGGCTGCCGTGAGGTATGATCATCATGATCATGCCACTGCACTCCAGCCTGAGTGACAGTGAGACCCTGACTCAAATAAATAAATAAAAATGTTTAAAAAGATCAAAATGGGAGATCCACACAGTGGAGTCATACGACATAGACTTGAAAATCATTACGGTTAATATAGTCAGAACTTTAAATGGAAAATGAGATAATTTCAATATAAAAAGGAATTAAATGGAAATTCTAGACTGAAAAATACCTTAATCAAATTTATGAACTCAATAACAACAGATAATAGCAGATCACATAGAGACGAAGAAAGACTTTGTGAATTCTGTTAGAGAGATCAAAAGAAATAATCTGAGGGAAAAGAGTGGAACGTATGGAAAAAAGTATCACATTAATATGGACATAGTGAGAAGGCCTAACACGTAAGGAGTCCCAGAAGTGGAGAGCACAATTAGGGTAGAAATAATATTTGAATAGTAAATATCTAGAATTTCCCCCAAACTGTCAAAAGACAGTAAGTCACAGATTCAAGAATCTCAGGGAATCCCAAGTATGAGAAATGTGAAGGAAATCACAACTAGGCCCCTGAAAGTGAAGCAGTTATAAATCAAGAACAGGCTGGGCTCAGTGGCTCGGCATGTAATACCAGCTCTTTGGGAGGCCGAAGTGAGAGGATTGCCTGAACCTGGGTGTTCGAGACCAGCCTGGGCAACTTGGTGAGATCTCGTCTCTACAATAAATCACAAAAACTAGCTGGACATGGTGGCATGTGTCTGTAGTTCCAGCTACTTGGAAGGCTGAGACAGAAGGATCACCTGAGCCCTGCAGGTCGAGGCTGCGGTGGCCATGAGTGTGCCACTGCACTCTAGCCTGGGTGACAGGAGTGAGACTCCAACTCATAAATAAATAAATAAAATCAAGAACAAGAGAAATTCTTAAAAGCATCCCAGGGAGAAAAGATGCATTACCTTCCAAGAGGCCATGGCGGGACTGACAGCTGACTCTTCAAGAGGAGGAATGGAGAAAGGAAGACAATTAAGATGACATCTGCAAAGTCCTGAAAGAAGATCACTGCCACCCTGGAAATCCAGGTTCAGTGGAAACATCCTTCAGAAATGGAGATGGAATAAAGATGTTTTCACACAAAGGAAAAAACCAAGAGAGTTCATCACCACTGACTTTTGCTACCAACAGAGCTTCCTTATAGGAAACAACAAAAGAAGTGCTTTAGGGAGAGGAAAGATGATCCCTCAAAGAAGCACGGAGATTCCAATGAAGAACAACAAAAAAAGTAAATATGTGGATAAATCTTATTAATACTGATTGAAAGAAAGTAAAAGCAACTACATCTTATAAGGGCTAAAATTTACAACAATAGAAACAAACAGCAGGAAAAGGTAAATACAGTTAAAATATTATAATGCCCTTGCATGTTCCCGGAAGTAGTAAAAGTATTAATTTTGCATTACCCTTAATATGTCTACAATCAATGTTATATTTTCCTGGGGTAATCACTAAAAGGACTGTAAAAAAGTATGTAACTAATAAGATTCTACAGAAGAAAAAGCAGAATAGTAAAAATAATTCAAAAAGGCCAAAAAAAGAGAGAAAATGGGACACAGGGAGGGTGAGACAAATAGAAAGTTGGCTGATTTAAACAAATTTAATGTAAATGTGTAATTATATTAAATATGAAAAGATAAATATTCCAATTAAAAGACTAATATTGTCAAGCTGGGTTAAAAATAACTATATGAATGGTTGAAATTAAAAGAAAACAAAAATATATACAATGCATTAATTCAAAGAAAGTTGGAATATTGAATTCAAAGTAGATTTTAAGGTAAGAAGGACTGCTAGAGATAAAAGGGACATTTCATGATGGCAAAAAGTCAATCTCTTAGAAAGATAGAGCAATTATAAATTTGTATGCATATATTAACATAGCTTTATAACATAAAAAAGGAAAAATAGAACCAAAAGGGAAAATTGACAGATCCACAATTGTAGAGGAATATTTTAACACATCTCTCTCAATAACTTACAGGACAAGTAGATTTAAAAAAAACTTAGTGTGAAATTTAGAAAACTTGAACAAAATGATGAACGAATTTGACCTTCCAGAGCAGCTGCAGAATAGATATTCTTTTCAATTGCACATGAAAAATGTACTCAAACTGACTATAGTAGGCAGGATAGTGCCCCTCCCAAAGATGCCTTCATCCTAATCCCCAGACATGTTATGTCACATAAGAAAGGGAAAAAGGTTGTGGATGGAATTAAGGGTTGCTAGTCAGGTAACCATGAGATAAGGAGTTTAACTTGGATTATCTGGATAGACCCAATATAATTGTGAGGGTCCTTAGATGTGGAAGTGAAAGTGTCAAAGGCACGTTGAGTAAGAAAGACACACTTGTCACTGCTGGCTTTAAAGATGGAAGGGGGCCATGAGCCAAGGAATGCAGGAAGAAAACTAGAAGAGAATAGGAAATTGTCTCCCCTAGAGCCTCAGGAAGGAGTGCTGCCCTGGTGATGCCTTGATTTCAGCCCAGTGAAACCCATTTCAGACTTCTGACCACTAACTATAAATAATAAAACTGTGTTGTTTTAAGTCACTGAGTTTGTGATAATTTGTTATAGCAGCAATAAGAAAGGAATATGATGACTGATTACATGCTTGGATAAAAAGTGCGTCTCAGTTAATCTCGAGAATGAAAGCATACTAAGCATGGAGCCAGATATCAATTTTAAAAAACTAGATAATATCCAAATGTTTACAAATGAAGCAAAAACACTTCTAAACAAAACATGGATAAAGAAGAAGTCATAATGGAAGTGAGACAACAATTTGAACTAAATGATGATGAAAATGTTGGTAAGAGCCGGGCTCAGTGGCTCAGCCTGTAATCCCGTGCTTTGGGAGGCTGAGGTGAGTGTATTGCCTCAGCCCGCAGGTTCGAGACCCGCCTGGGCAACTTGACAAGACCTCATCTCTACAATAAATCAAAAAAAATTAGCCGGGCATGGTAGCGCGCGCCTGTAGTTCCAGCTACTTGGAAGGCTGAGGCGGAAGGATCGCCGGAGCCCAGCAGGTCGAGGCTGTGGTGGCCGGGAGTGGCCACTGCACTCCAGTCTGGGCAACAGAGTGGGACTCCAACTCAAAAAGAAAATGTTGGTAAAGAGACCCACCATCACAAACCTCCTATTGCTGTCATAGCTAAGGGGTACTCTACACAGAGCCTGTACTTTTGGAATAGCTATTAGCAAATTAACACCATTCCCCAGAAACTACAGAAAATAGAAAGCGCTCACTTATAACCTCTTGCTAGGCCAGGTTTTTATAAAATGGATTGTTTAAGGTTAAGTTTAGAAATTTTCCTTTGTAATCAAGGCTAAACATAAAACTGCTTGAACACACATTTTGTGTCTTCCCCCCTTCACAGGCCTTGGATCTAGTAACTGTTGCTGGTACTGAAAGAAACACAGTTGTCTGCATTGAACCCCCTGATAAGCAGAAAGTGAAAAACAACAACAACAATAACAACAACTGCATGTCCCTGAAATAGACTCCGCCGGACCTAGATAAGAAATAAGCTCTGAGGAAATGTCCTAAAACCCAGAAAGTATATTCGTTCCCTTAGTCTTTAGATGACAACTGCCTTCTTTTATGCCTTTAAATCAAATTCGTGTGTAGCGTTAATGATTAAGTCTTGTGAACCAAAACCTCCCAGTGTAAGCGAAGAACTGTAACCAGCAGAAAAGCATGCAACCTCAAATTGCCAAAAGCCATTGTAACTTGAAAGAATGACAGAATTGATGCAGTCTGAACACTGGCTTATGTCAGCAACGGTTGGAGGTCTAAACTGATTATAAAAGATACTAAAAATGGTCACAAGACACGTAATAGCAGCTATTAATCAACAGTTAAGATAGGTAAGACAATGCCTGTTTTACCATAAATACTGGAATGAATTTGTGTTGCTTTGAGCAGGCTCTGGTAAAAAATACCAAGTCTGTTTCCCTGAATCCTGAATTCCAATTAAATTTCTTCCTTCCCAGTTTCCTGCCTCTCGTATATCATTGGCAAGTGAGAGAAAGCAGCCGAGTGTTGATCGGGCTACTTCAATATGGAACAGCAAAAATGTGTGAGATGCAGTTGGAGCTATGCTCAGAGGAAAATTTATACCCTTAAATGTGTGTTAGGAAAGAAGGAAGGTTGACAGTCAATTGTCTCCATCTCAAGGAGTTGAACAAGGAAAGTAGAAGAAAATGCTGTAATAAAGGTAACAGCAGAAACTGATAAAACATAAATACAAAATGTTATCGAGAGAACCAATAAAGCCAAAATGTGATTCTTCCTGAAATAAGAATGTTTCAGTGAAGCAGAAAGAAGAGAAATGCAGGGAGAAAGTTCTGAGAGTCAGGGAGTGACCAGGCTGGGGAGCCCCCCAAGAAGGAGCCCAGGGTGCTGTGACAGACTTTGTCACAGCTCTTCCGAAGCTGGCTCTTCTCTTACAGACCCATGCCTGTAAGCCGAGTCACATTCCCCCTGACTGGGTCACCGGGGCCAAGCATAAAGGGACCACCAGTCAGGGATGGAACGAGAGGCACTCAGGGTTGGGGGTAGGAGAGCCTAAACCCACTTTCCCTCTCCCTCAACTCCAGTCTAGGGCAACAGCCCCACACAAGGCTCTGTCTATTTTAAGACTTCATTAAACGTGTTCTGTGCTCCAGAAACCGTACTGAGAGCTGGAGATCTGGAAATGAATGAGACAATGGGAGCACAGTGCAGGACAAAGAATGTGGGCTGGCATGAGGCAGTTTGGGGTTCAGATCCCGGCTCTGCTATTGAGGTTAGGGGACCCTGGTCAACTCAGAGCCTCGATTTCCCCATCCGAAAAATGAAGACAATAAAACTGTCCTTGCTAGACGGTACTGAGAAGTAAATCAGAAAATATAAATCAAGTGACTAATAGCTGCTCAAGAAACATAATTATTTTCCTGCCCTCTAGGAGCATTCTGTCCAGGACAAGGCAGCCACATAGACAAATAAGTGGCACTCAAATAGTGGAACTGGAGGTATGTTTCTACAGTACCTGAAGAGATAAACTTTTTTTAAGGTTATCTGTTTTGCCCGAGTAGGGCCATGTGTGTATACATGCATGTGCTTCAAAGAAGCTCCACACTCAGCCCACACTCGCCTCAGGTGTCACAAACCTACTGCTATAATCTCAGGTTCAGATATTTGAGTCCAACTCCCCATGTGTTGAATCTCCTCCACTTCTTGCTAAGTGCACATCCAGACAAGGCTTGAACTCCTCTTCCTCCAGTGAAAGGACCCGGGCATCCGGCTCATACAGAGCTTTATTGGCAGAGCCAGGGCTAGAACTCAGGCATGAGTCTCTTCACTGGAAGGATAGGAGGAGAGAGATAGACATTGAATCCTCCATTATGTGCTGTGTGAAAGCTGTTTCTTCTGCTCTTCCCAACCATTCCCATTTCCACAACCCCAGGCTTGGGTTCAGAGAGGTCAAGTGACTTGCTGAGGCCACAGAGCTGGGAAGCTCCTAAGCTGGGATTTGAACTCAAGTCGGTCTTACTCCAGAGCCACACTGTGGCAGAGGCTGCTAGCTGGACATCAATATCTGCTCTTCTTCATAGAAATGGAACCCCTCGCACACATCCAGTTTTTAGTGGGACACAAAAACAGCCATCATGAGTAAAGACTACATTTCCCAGTTTTCCTTGCAGCCGGGCCATGTGACTAAGTTCCGGATAACGGGATGGAGTGAAATGATGCATGTGGCTTCCTAACTGAATCCTTAAAGAGAGAGGGCATGTCCTCCCCTCCTCTTCTTCCCTTCTTCCATCTTCTCACTCGGACGGAAATGTGGTAGTGAAACAGCTTGGGCCAGGAAAATGAGGGCAAAATTCTATGAATAAGAGCATTGGCCATAAGCTATGTGAGGTAAAAAGGCTTCTTCCTCTAATCAAATTCGTTCATCCATTCATGGATTCATCACATCAACATGCTGTGCCAGACTCTTTGCTAGACATTAAGGTTATAAAAATAAGCAGTCACTTTGGTCTGAGGCTTCCTGTGACTTATAGCACTTATCCCTCTGTATGATGATTGCTTATATCTGTTTTCCTGCTGCATTTTAAGACTGAGTCTTAATCACCCCTGTGTCCTCAGCAGCTGACTCCAGCCAGGAACTAGCTAGAAAAAGGTTACCAAGTGGTGATTTGAAGGATAGAAATGAGTTATGTAGAGGAAGAAGGAGGTTCAGGCCCCATGGGGGTCCAAAAGCGGCAAAAACTCAACCTGACCTAGTGTTGACAAAGGAGGTTATCTATGAACTCTCATAACCAACCTATGGGAACAGCTGGCTTCAGGGACTGCTGGACCTCCAGCAAGACTCTCTCATTCCTTGTCTCATACCCTCTGAGTGTTTATTTGTTTCTCCTGGGTTGGCTTTCTCTAAGAGGTTGGAAACAAGGACAACAGCAATTCCTAGGCTCTCATCTACCCTTAGTTTAAACAAATATATACCAGGGAAGGATTCTGACTGATCCAGCTTGGATCAGACATCCCCTCCCATGGTCAAGAGGATGAGTTAAAAGAAAACCATTCCCTACCAGAACCACAGGGTTCAGTGATTCTTCTTTCAAGTTCCCCCAAAGAAGAAGGGGTGGTATTCCCCGAAGGGAAAGGTGCTAGACAGACAAATCGCACATATCAGGTACTTTCAGGATAAATGACTAAATTTGACTGAAACAAGAAGCCTGGAGGTGGGCAGTTTCAAGACTGATCAATTCAGCCACTCAAGAAGCCAGCATCTCCTATCTTCCTGCTCCAGCATCCTCAGCATGTTGGCTTCCTGTGGCTCTGACCCCTCCTGATTGTAAGTTACCAAGGTCATTGTAGGATCATGTCATCACAATTGTGCTAAAGTAAGAAAAAGAGAGAGGTGATTATCCTACTCCCCCTTTATAGGAGAGAAGAAAACTCTCCCAGAAGCCCCCAGCAGACAATTATGTCTCACTGGCCAGAAGTAGGACACATCTCACCCCAGATCCATCTCAGGAGAAATGGGCAGGATTGGTTTAAACTAGGAAGGACTCATCCACTGGGGATGCACCCACCTTCCCTGAGTACTTGTAACTCAGTACCCATACTCGGTAGCAACTGTTATAGCAAAGAAAGCTAGGAAGATGGCTGCTGGGTGGGTGGGCAGACTCAGTGTCTGTTTCCCTGTTTCCTGACTAACAGAACCCCAATTCTATTGGAGACAACAATATGTCCTGCTAAAAATATATTCTCCAACCTTTCATTTAGCTAGATACTGCCATGTGTCACCATTCTGTCCAGTGACATGTGCAAGGAAGTCCCTTTTAAGGGCACTGACCTAGCTGGCAATCATCAGCTTGCCCTTTGTTGTTCCCCCTTTTCCTACCTGGAATGCAAGTGACAGCTGGAGGTATGGAACTGTGAATCTTGTGCTGGCTCAGGGGGTCCCTGATGAGGTCACACAGACCCATGCCAGGAAGCCTTGAATTACTTCTTGTTACATAAGAAAAGCCTGAAATTGTTTAAGCCACCGTTTTCCCATCTCTGCTCCTTGCAACTGATGCCACTGCCACCTGATTCTGAGGTGTCCACCATCACCCATTTTAAATAGCAGAAGCACCTGTGAAAGGGTGTGGCTGGCACACAGATCTGGTCTTGGAGAGTGACAAGAACTGAGTCTGGAAGAAGTGGGTCAGACCCTTCGCACCTCATTCATTCACGACGCATTGACAGAGCACCGACTCTTGGTTAGGACCTGTGTGGAACACGGGAGGTATAGATAAGTAGGACAAGGTCCTTGCTCTCCAGGAGTTCACAGGGGGAAACAGAAAATTAAACTCATGTACAAAACAGTGAAGAATGGCAGTGACAGGATCATGCACCAGATGAGGTGGGAACACCAAGGACCCTTCTGGTTGCCAGTGGGCTCCCAATGTGTGCAAGCCTAGGCCAAAATCTTATGGGCTCATATAACCAAAAGGAGGGAAGGAAGAGCAGGGGGGAGATGTGGGCAGGGGGGACACGTGAGCAAAGGCAAGGAGGTGAGAAACTGCTGGAGTGTGGGTGGAGAGCCATGAGAGCTGGTGTGAAGGGCGGGGCATGATGCACAGGGGCTGGAGCAGCAAGAAGGAGAGGGAGGAACTCACGTTCATACCCCAGGGAGCCTTGAAAGCTAGGACATGGCATGTGGATGTCACTGATAGGCAATGGATGACTGTGGAGTGAGTTAATGATTTGGGTTTTAGAAGGGTCATGTTGACAGTGGCATGGAGGATGGATTGGAGAAGGACAAGACTGTAGCCAGGGGGTCCTGCTAGGAAGTTGTCACAATAATACAGACAGGATCATGGTGCTATGCGCGTGGGGAGCACCATGAATGTGGCCAAAAGGGCTGTATCAGGAGATAGTAAGGAGTCAGAACTGGCAGGTTTGTGATCGACTGGAGGTGGGCGATGTAGGTGGAAGTGTGAAAGATGACTCCCTGATTTCTGATGGAGGCAACTGGGTGGGGGGTGGTGCTATTTACAGAGATGGAGAGCGCAGGGAGAGCACATCCAAGGGAGATGATCAATTACATTTGGGACACACCATGTTTGAAGAGCTTGTGGGACATTATGATGGAGACAACCAAGAGGCAGTTCAATATTTGGGCCTAGAGCTGCAGAGAGAGGCCTAATCTAGAGATAGAAATATAGGAGCCATCAGAATTTAGAAGGACACCGACAATGGAAACCATGGGAACAGATGAGGATCCCCCAAGTGAAAATACTTAAGGCAGCAATTCTCAACACAATGTGCGTCAGGTGGCATAACTGCCTGGGAGAGTATTCAGAATCACCAGGGAGGTTTTTCCAAAGTACATAACTGCCCTCAATTCCAGCAAATACCCTAGGGAATGTGACTGAGGGGAACACTCTTACTGATGACGAGGTGAGCTCAGGTAGAAAGAAATTTGAGACCATTAGTTAAAAGAAAAGAGGGTCAAGGTAGGCACAGAGAACAAAGGAAGCAGACCCCAAGATGGAGACTAAAAAGAAAGAGCGGTTTGAGGAGATGCAGGAGAGTGAGTTTCCCCGGGTGTTCGATAGAGCAGCGCACTCACCTGGTGCTGATGAAACATACACATTCCTGCCCTTCACTGTGCTAATGTAATAGGGCCCTGGAACCTACATAGTGAGTTCTCCAGACACTACCTCTGAAGGAGATAAGTTCTTGAAGATGGGTGTGATCAACAGACAGCCTCATGCCAGCAGGGGATATGGGCCCAGGAAGCTAAAGACTAAAAGGGTCTATTGAATTCCGCCTTCGGGAGGTCACTGGTAACCATGGAAGAGGAAATTTCCGTGGTGCCGTGGGAGTGGAAGCCAGATTGCAGTGGGCTGAAGACTGAATGGGAGGTGAGAAAGAGAAGACAGCAACTGTAGACCCCTTATGGGAGAAGTTTGGATGAGAGGCGGAGACAAGAGCATCATCCCCCTCGAAGGCTACCTCCATCTCCTTGAGAAAGTTGGCAAAAGAGTACTAAAGAAATCTGGAGGCTGATCTCCCATCGTCCTGTTCCAGCATCCTCAGCATGTTGGCTTCCTGTGGCTCTGACCCCTCCTGATTGTAAGATACCAAGGTCACTGTAAGCTCACGTCATCATCCAATTGTGCTAGAATAAGGAAAAGAAAGAGGTGATTTCTCTCTCTCTCTCCCAGAGAAAAACTTTCTCACTGGCCGGAAGTAGGTCACATGCTCACTCCAAACCCATCTCAGGAGAAATGGAAGCAGCAGGACTGGTTTAAACTGGGAAGGACTCAACCACTGGGACTGAGCAGTCATTTCACGAACCCTCAAAACGCACCAGGAAGGCAAGTTGGAAATCGGCAAAGGCCTCACACACTCAAGCTGCCAAGTCTCAAAACCAAACCCACCGCACCTGCCTTCTGTCTACCCACTCCAAATCTAGCCCACCATCTTCATCGCCAGAGTTATCTTTCTGTAACCCAAATGTGACCACGTTACTGCCCTACTTGAAACCCTCCAGCAGCTACTTTCACCCCATTCTTAGCTCACGCCAGGGAGTACTCAAGTCCCTGAACTTGACATTCAAAATGCTTCTGACTACTTCCCTCTGCATCTTCACCTCCCACCTACACTACATTTACCCTCCACCCAGGACTCGTGGAGCCACCAGCAGATCCCCAGTAAACCGTGCTGTCCCACCCTCATTAGCCTGAGGGTCATGTTAGACTCAGTCAGCTCGAGTACCACACTCTGAGAGTCAGTTCTCCCTCCCTGGAGAGAAGCACAACCTTGCCACATATCTACCGTAGTACCCAAGTAACCCTTTGTTCCACTAATCAAACAATGGAATCTGCAGGTCCTTCCCCTGGCCCCTTTCCTGTCCTCCAGTTGTACCAATACTTTCAGATTAATCTTCCCTCCCAAGGAGACAAAAAGGCAGGGTCTGGACAACTGTCATTACATTAAATGTCACTAGGGCCAAGTGACTTTATTAAGGGTGGGACAAAATGGAAAGAGCACCCCGGTTCCTTCTCTAGGGGCATAACCTCCATTCTTTCCTCTAATAAGTTACTTAACCTCTCTGAACTGTAGTTCAGATGAGATTACAGATACTGTTACCTAGAAGTATTGTGAGAATCAAGTGAGATATTAACTACCTAAATGCTAGTTATTATTAGGCTTTTGAGATCCTAGTAAAGTAGCAGATCAGTGTCACGACACCAACAAATTGCATCTATTATTTCAAATAATTAAAACAAACTCCCAGAGTAATACTGCTTTTCGAAGTTCGTTTCTCTAAAAGAGAACTTCAGAATGTCCCCGGCTTCTCGGGCGTACTTAAGACGACTATAAGTGAAGCCCCGCCTCCCTAGCCTCTAAACCACACCCCCTTCCGTGCGCATCCCTGAGTTGTAGGGCCCTTCGACACTGATTGACATTTTTACCCACCAATAATAAGTAAAATTCCTGTCAACGTCCGGTGAGAGGGCAGGACTTCCTTGCTGGTTGCTAAGACACTTGTTTCGCTCCTTGACAACCCTGGCGGGGGTGCTCTGACTGCGGCCCTGGCTCCGGCCCCCGCGGGAGCAGGTGAGGCCCCGGGGCGCGGCGGGCCGCCAGGTGGGGAGGGCCGGCCCGGAGGGAGGGCGGGAGGCAACGCGGGCGGAAGAGGCCTCGCCCACCGCCGAGGCCCCACCTCAGTCTTCTGCCTGCTGTTCCCCAGACCCAGTTAGTTACCCCCACCTTCACTCCCACCCCCACTTGAACCTGCGAGCTCCGTCGTGATAGGTTTGCCGTCGCGACTCGGAAGGCCGCGCCTCCCCACTCACCTGAGGCCAGTCCAGCTCCGTGCACCCGCATCCTCCCTGATCCGGCTCCCCGTACATTGACCGCCCCCCCCACCACACACACACACATCTTTCGCGGAGTAATCCCCCCATCCTGAGGCTGGGTCGGGGGTCACCATCACCTTGGCCCAGGGACTCCGGGCTGGTCATTTCCCCTCTCTGGGCCTCAGTTTCTCATCTGTAACCGAGAAGTTGGGTTGAGTGATCGCTAAAGCCTCTTCCACTTGGACGTTTTAGGATATGTTCTTTGACCCTGCTGTAGGCTTCCCGGAGGATGTGCTCCCCATTGGGAGGTATCGTGTATAGTGAAAAGAACTTTGCAAACTTAATTCAGATTCTCAGTCGCAGGACCCTAACAAGTTGCCTAACCTCCCTAGGCTCTAATCTGTGCATATATAAAATTGTATACTACAGCATATCTCCTCTGGGAATTCGGAGGCTGATATGAATGGTGAAGTATAAAGAGTCTAGTCCAGGGTATATTCAATATTTGTTGGTTTCCTTCCTTTGTCTCTTACTTCACTACACTTTCTCTTTGGGAAATGTTACCAACCCCCTTAGCATGAACTGTCATTTCTACAGTTGACCCTCAGATCCATATGTCCCTCTCTGATCTTTCTCCTGGGCTTCCATGGTTAGGGATGGGCAGGGTGGGGCAGGCAGAGATTGATATACAGTCCATATGCCACATAACAACGTTTTGGTCAAGAAGAACCACATATATGACGGTGATGCCATAAGATTATATTAGAGCTGAAAAATCTGCGTCACCTAGTGAGATAACTGTGATAATGTCAACATGAAATGCATTACTCATGTGTTTGTGGTGATACTGGTGTAAACAAGCCTACCGCACTGCCAGGATAGCACATACAAGTATATTCAGTGCATAATGCTTGATAATGATAATGAATGACTAGGTCACTGGTTTATGTATTTATGGCCTATACTATTTATTGTTATTTTAGAGTATACACACCTTCTACTTACAAAAAATAAAAGTTAACTATAAAACAGCCTCAGGTAGGTCTTTTAGGAGGTATTCCAGCAGAAGGCATTGTTATCATAGGCGAGGACAGCTCCATGCGTGTTAATCACCCCAGAAGACCTCCCAGTGGGATGTGATAACAGTGGTGAAAGACAGTGATATTGATGATCCTGACCCTGTGTGTGCCTAGGCTAATGTGTGTGTTTGTGTTTTAGTTTTTAACAAAACAGTTTAAACATTAAAAGATAAAATAATTTTAAGTAGAAAAAGCTGATAGAATAAGAATATAAAGAAAATATTTCTGTTCAGCTAGCTGTATAATATGTTTGTGTTTAAAGCTAAGTCCTAACACAAAAAAGTCAGAAAATTAAGAAAATGTAAAGCTCACAAAGTAAGGAAGTTACAATAAGCTAAGATTAACTTATTATGGAAGAAAAGAAAAATATTTAATAAATTTAGTGTAGCCTAAGTATATAGTGTTTATAATGTCTACAGCAGTGTACAGTAATGTCTAGGCCTTTACGTCCACTCACCACTCACTCATTGACTCACCAGAGCAACTTCCAGTCCTGCAAGCTTCATTCATGGAAAGTGCCTTATACTTTACAAGATGTGCCATTTTTTTGGTCTTTTATGCCTTATTTTTACTGTACCTTTTCTATGTCTAGACACGTTTGGATACACAGATACCATTGTGTGACAATTGTCTACAGTATTTAGTACAATCACATGATGTATAAGTTTTTAGCCTAGGAGCAACAGGCTAGACCATATGGCCTAGGTGTGTAGTAGGCCATATGGCTAGCCCATCTAGGTTTGTGTAAGTACACTCTGATGTTCACACGACAAAATTACCTAATGACAAATTTCTCAGAATATATCCTTGTCATTAGGCAACACATACCTGTATTGATGTGATCATTGGACTTAGTGGCTGCGCTTCTGCCCTGATAATCCACAATTTGGTGATTTCCTCCTCCTGACTAGATACCTCTATTTGCATATCTCACTGGTAACTTAAACTCGGTAGTTCTAGAATCAAACTGGCCTGCTTCCCTACCTGCCTCTCTGTTTTACTTGGTGTCCCTTGTCCCTGTCATCACCATCTTCCCGGGGCATCATTCACCGTTCTTCCATGCCCATTCCACCAGGCAGTTGTCAGGTTGTTCGATTCTGCCTCTGTGAAGAGTGCACAGCCTTTCCATTCCTAAAGCTACTACCCTGGTTCAAGTCTTTAAAGCCGTCAACTAGGCCATTGCTGTACCTTCCTAACTGCTTTCCCTACCTCCAGTCTTTCCTCTTATCAACCCAGCCCACCCAGATACCAAGAGACCTCCAAAGGGCTTCCCACGCCCCAAGAAAAATATCCATACTTCTTAAGCCTGGGTCCTTCTACATTTCTACAATCCAGGCCCAGACTTTTCTCCCAGCTTTATTTTTCCCTTCTTTGCCATATTCAATCCTCCAGCCACATCAGACTGTGGGACTTTCCCAGAAAATGCCTTGGGCTTTCTGCCTTGATATCACTGTGTTCACCTGCCTGGAAGGTCTTCCCTGCCTCTCCTACTTGTCAGGATTCCCACTCACTTCTCAAGGCCTGCCTCAAATTCTGTCCCACCACCTGCCTTCTCTTGCTGTCTTCTCTCACCCTCCTGACCCCTTCAAGTGTTTTCCTCTTTTCTCTATCTTTATATCTGTCTTATGGCACTACTTTCTGCCATGAACCCATTAGTTACTTGGGTATGCATGTTGGTCTCTGCATTAGATTGTAAACTCCTTGAAGGCAGGAACTGTCTCTTGCTTGTATTAGAGTAGTTGAAAAAACATAATCTTTGGCCAGGGCATTGGCTCACACCTATAATCCCAGCACTTTGGGAGGCTGAGGCAAGAGGATTGCCTGAACCCATGGGGTTTGAGACCAGCCTGGGCAACTTGGCAAGACCTCACCACTACAATAAATCAAAAAAATTAGCCAGGTGTGGTGGGGGCATGCCTGTAGTTCCTGCTATTTGGAAGGCTGAGGCAGAAGGATCATCTGAGCCCAGCAGATTGAGGCTGCGGTGGCCATGAGTGTGCCACTGATCTCCAGCCTAGGTGACTGAGTGAGACTCCAACTCAAAAAAAACATAATCTTTGAAGCCTCATATATCTAGGATCAAATCCTGGCCCATCCATTTATGAACTGGGTGGAAAGTCACTTTCCTTTCCTTGGCTTGTGTGGTCTTTAGTACAACTGAGATAAGAATACCTGTCTGACAGAGTAGTGTGGGGAGTAAATGAGATTCTGTATGTAGAACACCCCTCCTGGCCCCTAGCTCAAGATTGGTGTTCAATAAATATTATTGAGTGGATCTGATAGGTCCCTTCCCTTCCCAAGGGACAAATGAGAGATAATTTAATACAATTTGGATATTTTTGGACTTCTGCCATGTGCCAGACACTGGCCTTTTTGCTCTGGGGCATCCAGAGGAGAATAAAGTCCCTCAGCCCAGGTGATCTGGACTCACAGTACACCACAGTAAAGTCGTGATCGGCTGTGAGGTATCACCGGTAATTAGCACTTGTGAATGAGTTTCTAAAAACTGAATCTGTTCTAAGTCCAATTTGTTTCTGTGATAATGTCATTCTTAGTCCCTTACGTTCAAATCTGTTCTCGTGGGAAAGAAGTAGGGTGAGAGCCTGCGTAATCTGTAATGCACGGTGAGTAGTGAGCAGCTGGTCTCCTGGGGAGCTAATGGCTTTGTTGGTTATGACTTGTTACACTTTATGTCGTGACAGAACTGTTCGGGATTTCATCCTGATTTGGATAGGACAGTGAGGGCACACCATGTGCGTCAATGTCATTCATCATGTGGTGGTGAGCATGAGGAAAATGCTGAGAATTACAGATCCAGACGATTCAACAGACCTGTCTTCTCTCCCCCACCTCTCCTGCCCTCCACCACTACCAGCACCACCACCACCCCCACCCCACCCCATCCAAGGCACACCAAGTTTTCACTGGACCTCAGCAAAATTAGAAAAAATAAGGACCATGCTTAAAAACTAACAAGCAAAAAAACACAAAAAACCTTGTGTGTCTTTTCTTGAGAAGGGTCGACCTTTAATCTGCCAAATTTTCCTTTTTGTAGTAGATGAGGTATCCTCTAATACCCTTACTCAGCCGAGTTTTAAATGGCAACCCTGCATTTGCTCCCCCCATTTTAAGCTGGTCTGGGAAACCTGGTCTTCCACATCGTTTCCTGACCTCACTACTGATGTCTTGGATGAATGCCCCAAAGTCCTTAGGAGCCTTTCTCTTCCCTTGCCAGCTTTGTTCTTCACTTGTTTGCTAGAAGGCAGAAGAAGGACACATCAGGAGAAGGCCAAGGATGACTGAGGTGTCCACGTTTGTGTCCCTGCCTTGGCAGGAAGCAGGAGGCAGGCCTAGACAGATAACTGAACTGGTGGATGCCGAATATCAAAGGCACTGTGTTGCTGTCTTGTCTCCTAGTTGCTTGTACCAAGGGAGAGAGCACAGAAGGCAGTCAGAAGAATATTCTGGGTTCAGATCCCAGCTCTGCCATTGCTGCCTGTGCACCTCAGGCCAGTCACAAAACCTCTCTGAGCTCCAGGCACCTTCTCTGAGAACTGGGAGCTGGATGCTTCCCTCACAGGTTGTTACAGGGATGAAATGAGACAATGAAGCTGAAAGCACAACATAATCACACACTATCATGTCAGCTGTGGCCCAAATGGGTTTCACAGAATTTCCTGGTGATTTGTTCCTCCTTCAGTACTAACAGTGATTTGCACATAAAGGGAACTTGGGAAATGATGGTTTGTGTGACTATTTAATGCATAGCGGGTTGGTATATGAAGAAGGATATTGCAGTTTCCCTTCCTACTGCCCAGTAACAGAAGCTGATATATACTGTGAGGTAGTCTATTCTTATTCCCAATTTCCAGATGAGAAAACTGAGACTTAGAGAGGTAAGCACCTGTCTAAAACAGAACCACGATGTGAATTCAGATCTGCCTGTAGGAGCCTGCATTCAAAACTGCCACGGCATGCTCCAAGTGTGTCCTCCAGTCCCTCAGATGTGTGGTGGGTGGTAAAGGGTGGCAAGCCATGACCTAAGCAAGGGCCGAGAATGTTCCCGGCATTGAGTAGCTGCCCCCCACCCCCAGGGAGCTGACAGACACCTTTGGCCTTCTTTCCCAGAATCTATTCATTTTTCCCCGTCGCTTTCACATACCTAACCCTCTTATTATTTTGATTCCTCCCAAATGCTTCAGAGCAAAATAATAAATGGTGACCGAGGTCAGCACCACAAAATAACACAGGATAGTGGGACCAGGCACACTGACTTTGGCAAGGCTAGGAGATAACAGGGGCCCTTGTCTGCCTGTTGTCAGGAATAACCTCACCTCAGACATGGGCGAGGCTGTATAAAGCACACAGAGGGGCCCTCGGTGAGGAGGAGAGAAAGGACAGAGAGAACAAGGCTGCCCTGGCTTTATGTGCCGTGATGGGCTGGATGGGATGGTGTCAAGCTTCAAGTATCCAGGCCGTGGGCACACTTATATTATTAAAGGCTCTCTTGGGCCTGGCATGACTTCTTTCTGGCCTGAAGCGTTCAGACACACACCCATTTGATTGATAAGGTTATTAAAACCTCTAGTTCTGCTATTT
Source organism: Tarsius wallacei (assembly GCA_963574415.1). Taxonomy (NCBI): domain Eukaryota; kingdom Metazoa; phylum Chordata; class Mammalia; order Primates; family Tarsiidae; genus Tarsius; species Tarsius wallacei. Next base: position 685 of record CAUYQG010007800.1, on the reverse strand, counting down.
TGGGTAGCATTCTTTCAGCAGGATTTTTAAATCATGGCTGAATGGCTCTGGCTGTACTATAATGAATGATACAGCATTATAAAAAAGTCCCCTGCCTTTCTGTATTTGGAAACACATCATCTATAACTCTTCCTTTTTATTCCATAAGTCTCATCCCTTTTGGATCCCCAGAACCATATATAGTGGTTAGGAAGAGCTCCTTGCAGCCGTAGTCCTTGGTAAACTTGCTGAAAATGTTGACCAAGACCTGGCTGATACCATGGTGGCAGTAGAGAGCTATATGATACTAGTGCAGAGAGCTTTACAGTTTCCAAACATGCATACCCTTGGGGCTTGCAGCAGCTTTCTGAGAATGCGAGGGTGGGATTTAGCATCCCATTTCATAGAGGAGGAAACCGAGGCTTATGCCAGACCACTTGCCCAAGGTTACAAAGCAAGGAAGTGAGCAGAAGTCATTTCCGCTCTAGAACTGGTATTCATACCTAAACATCCTAGCTTCATGGTCCTCCACAGTTCTCTCCAAGGTGCTGCCCAGGTAGCCATCCCAGTGCCTGTTTCCCCCTTGTTCCTGAACAGTGGGCTTTGGTAATACCCTTGAAATTGAGTGACATTTCAAGAGGGTTGGAGCAGAGTTTGGGCAGCTGTCATGGCATCTGGCCATTGAGGGCACTTGTGCACAAATGGC
>CAUYQG010007796.1:0-21115 GCA_963574415.1 Tarsius wallacei | reverse complement strand
TGAGAATCTTAGGCTAGGGTTTTTTCAGGAATAATTTGGTGGGCGGGGGCTAGGGAATGGGCACTGCTGATTGGTTGGGGAGGAAGTCATGGGGGGTGTTGAAACTGTCTTCATGTGCAGAGCCAGGATTTGGAAGGAGGTCCCAGGACTGGCGGAGTCATCTTCTTGGTATGTATCCCAGGTCTGGTCAGGGTCTCAGGTCCACCAGAGGGCAAAGTCTCGAAAACATCACCAATACCATTCTTGTGTTTTATAACCTGTAGAGGCTGTCTATAGAGCAAGTCCTACAACCATTGGCTGCTGGCTCTTGGGCAGTAAGCCGTTACAGAGGTAGTTTAGGAGGAAGGGATGCTGGAGAGAGAGTCCCTTGAGATCAGAGCTGCTGAGTCCTTCAAAGATCAAACTCCAGGATGCCCTCAAGGAGATTTGTGTGACCTTAGGCTCATTGTTTAAGGGCAAATATGTTTATCATCCTCAGGGCCAGCTTCCCCCTCCCCAGGGGTCAGGACATGAAGATAATCAATTGTTCTCTCTGTGCGACTGTGTAAACAATCATGCCAGGGGGAGAGCAGGCTTAGTAACAACAGACCTGTTCATTTCTAACCACAGCTGCAGCTTATGCAGGGCTCTGATCTCTTCTACAGCTTTTACCCCGTGGCCCTATATTAATTTTATATGGGTAGTTTCAGGCCCAAGTCCAAACCTACAGGTTCAGAATCTTCGGGAGGTGGGACAGGAATCTGCATTTCAATAAAGAGTCTCTGGCACCTCTTAAAAACCAACAGTTGAGAGCTTCTGCTACTTGGGACTTGTTTACAACAGGCAACACAGCCTCACAAAACAGTCGGTTTTTGGATCTAAGCTGGCAACTATTACAAGGCTTTTTAAATGGGGCACAATTCTGCCTTCCTGTAACTTCACTCTGTCTTAGATCCGGCATGTGGAATGACCCAGAATCAGTTGAATCCCTTTTCTGCCTGGCAGTTCTAAAAAGTACATAAGGAACTCTCATGGTTTTTTGTATTTGTTTTTGAGTCAGGGTCTCACTCTGTCACCCAGGCTGGAGTGCAGTGGCACAATCACAGCTCACAGCAGCCTTGACCTCCTGGGCTTAGGCTGTCCTCCCACCTCAGCCTCCCGAGTAGCTGGGACTACTCGGGTGTATGCCATCACACTCAGCTAATGTTTTGTTTTGTTTTGTTTTCTAGAGACAAGGTCTCACTATGTCGTCTAGGCTGGTCTCGAACTCCTAGGCTCAAGCAATCCTCCTGCCTCGACCTCCCGAAGTGCTGGGATTAGAGGCATGAGCCACTGCATCTGCCCCACCTCTCATGTTCTAAGCCCACTTTGAGTACCTTCACCCTCTCTCCTGAGCGGTCCCTGTTCAGTCTACTCTTCCTCGTGTGCCACCAGCATGCAGGGAGCACAAGACAGGAGAAGAGGTTCACACCGCCAACAAAACTAAGGCACTGGAAGGAAATGTCTAGCAGGAAATCCTAACTCCAGAGGGTGGCCATCTTTCAACAGCTGCTGGGGGTTGCTCTGCTGCCCCCTTGAGGCCCTGGGGAATACTCTAGAAGTATGAAAGCCAGCAGTGGGGGTGCTTTCCCCACACGTGGGAGTGGGAAATGCAGATAATCCGCCTCTTAGAGAAAGAGCCACGAGTTGCTGTTGTGCTGCAAGCGAGGAAGGGAGGAAGCCAGCGTGCGATGGGAAGGGGGTGCCGCAAGGGAAGAGGAGCCCCCCAGGGTCAGCCCTAGACGCTGGCCCTCAGTGTGGCAGAGTGCTGCCCCAGTCCTGGATCCAGCTCTTTCCTCAGCTCAGGTGAGTCAGGACAGCTCTGGGCAGCCTCTGATGTTGGAGGGATGCTCCTTCCAGAGGGCTTCTCGGAATCACTCCTAGGGAGATGACAGTGTGCTGATTTACGCTTCCCAGAAAGAAAATGACTGCATTGTGGAAGTGCTTTTCTTAATTGTGTGGAGGGAAAGAAAACAGTCTTCACTGAGTCTAAATGGTTTCTCTCCAGGAGAGAATAATCGTAAATGAATAGTGAATCGCAGGGCCAGCAAGTTCTGGGGACTGTTGGGAACATTTTACTGACAACACGGTAGTGAGTGGGGATCATCTCCACGTCTTTCCTGCTGGGTCTCTGAGCAGTGGCTTTGACTTGGTCATTCTAGAGTGGGGTCGAGAAAGTGCATTTTTCATTTCCTGGGGTCAAGCAAGGAAGCAATCCTGGGGAGGTGGCAGAGTTGCTCTGGGACACAGTAGGTATGCAGGAACCTCCCCAAAATTTATGCATGAGGGCAGAGTTAGGAGAGGAGACAGCACAGGATACAGAGACCAATGGACAAGAAAGGACTGTGTCTGAGAGCCCAGACTTCTTCACCACTATACATCGCATCCAGGTAACCAAAAGCTATGTGTACCCTCTAGAGCTATTGAAATAAAGAGAACTGTGTCATGAGCACCCAAAATGTCTGCTGGAAATATTCAACAGCACTCGTTAACCCCTGCCTTTGAAGGAACAGGCATGGATGGTAAATTTCTAACATCTCATGTGATTTGGGGTCCCATGTACATCTAATTTAGAAATAAACAGTTTAGTTGAACAAATCAATCACTAATAAACACAATCACCAAGTCAAAGGTGTTGTTGCTTCAGGTTGGAGCTTTGGGTAAAAATGAATGATGCTAAATACTGACCCAGTGCTAAATGTTAAAAACGTAGACATCTATGTATAGATTTACTACTGATTTATGACATAAATCAGAGGTTTAAAATAAAGTAGTAGTTTGTAAATTTGAATACTAAAACTGTGCATGTTAGACAGATGTTAAAAGTGTTTCTTAGACCTGGTCCTATGGACATTTGGACCAGATCATTGTTGTGGGGAGTTGTCCTATTCCTTGCAGGATATTTAGGGTGTCTTTACAATCCACAGTCCCTGCCCCCATGACTATTAACAATGTCTCTGGATATTGTCAGATGTCCCATAGGAGGCAAACTGTCCCTGACTGAGAGGCACTCAGACATACCGGTTAGACTGAAAACTGAACATGTGTTGAGCATATCCTTGGGCAATTATTATTGCTTAATTCCCTTCTTGCCCTGTATTATCACGCGGCTTCTGAGAGAGGAAGCAACGGAATAGTTTCACTATCCTTCTTGGTGCAGAGGCAAGTGTGAGACACATGATTCTATCACAGCACATGCAAGGATGGACTTCCAAGACACTTCACGCTGGAAAGAAGGCTCTGCCAGCCTGCTATCCCAGTATCTTCCTGTGTCGGATTTCTACCCAGCAAGAAAACTTTCTACCAAACAAGAAAAAAAATATGCCTTTTCTTAGTACTTAGAAGGTTTAGGAGTTGACTAAAATCTGTGTCATTAATGCTCATGTATTCACTCCAATGAGCACCTCCTGAATTGGAGAGACCCTCTCTCAGAAGAGCTGACATTTGGAAGGGCTGGAGGAGTGTGTGATTGGGTTTTGTGAGTTTTTCAAGTTCCCACCATGATAGTGAATAAGACTTTCATAGGATATTTAAATCTGCAAATTCACACAGTGAGTTCTCTCAAAGTGCAGCTCTCTTTGTGGACTTGCTTTGAACTGAAATAAATTCGTATCATAGGTCATAAAAACACATTCACAAAGGGGAGTGTACAACTGGAAACAAGCATAGAAAGAATGTGCAATATCACTGGTAATCAAAATGTAAATTTAAAAAATGGATTTCCTCTTTTGCCTGTGAAAATAATAAAAATGCTTTAGTCTTTCTAATACCCAGTGCTGACCCGGGTGTGGTGAAATTGGCCCTCTCATATTGCTGGTGGCACTGGAAATGAATACAATTCTTTGGAAGGAAATTTTTTTCTCAAAAGCTAAAAAATTGCTTGTGCTTTTAAATGATTGATTCCAAGAGAGCTATGTAATGCATGGAAAAAAGCTATTTTAATGGAGAGGGATGTCTCCTAAGATTCGTTATAATAGTAAAAAGTAAATATTCAACAACAGGTTATCGTTCAGTATGGTTTGATATGTGGAATATGACTCAGCTGTGAAAAACGATAGTTGTGAAGACCATATAGTAACAGAAGGAATCCTTATGTCAAAATATAAAGTGTTCATTTAACATTCTTGGTGGTTGCAACCATCTAGAACATGTGTGCGTGTGTGTGCATGTGGTATGCATGTGTACGTAGGTACACACATATATACATGTAGAGAAAAGGTCTGAAATACTAGCTGGAAGTTCTGCAGTTATTTATAATGACAAATGATTTTGTTTTCTCTGTGATCTAATTTTTCTGCTAGTTTACTTTCGTAATTTTAAAGAAACGATTCCAAAAGAATAAAATGCTTCCCATCACATCACATCATCTCTCTCCTTTTTGTTTCTGGTCCCAGGTAGACTTATTCCTTTCTCCTTACCTCTGCCCCTACATGTTTTTTTTTTTTAATCTCCAGCCTTTTGAAAAACCATTAACCTACTTTTCCTTTCAAACAATACTTCTTGAATTTTAAGAGGTTTTAAATAAGAAGTTTTAATTATAAAGGTAAAACCAGCTCATGGAGAAAAAGGTGAGGTAACAGTAGGGTATAAAGTACAGATGAAAATACTTTGCCCAACTGCCTCCAATACTGTCCTCCATACCCCACCCCCAGCCACATGTCCCTGTACCTCTCTCCAGAGGGAACAATGATGAACAGAGGCTTCCTGAGCATCTTTTCCTATGCATTTATGTAGATCTGCAGGCATCATTTCATGAATGAAATCACATCAGATCCATTACCCTGCTTACGCTAATCGGCAGAGATTGTGCCAAATTGCCCTCCAGACAAGTGGTGTCCATGTATAGTCTCATGACAGAGTATCTTGAGCCTTTATCCTCCCTCCTCACTGACATCCTACACTGTTCAATGTTTGCCAGGCAGATGGGTGAAAAATGACCCCTTACGATTGTTTTCATTAGCACTTTATTCTTTAAAAACAAAGCTGAACACAATATGCAAAGTTTGCAGGCCAGCATTTGGGACTCTACCTCGGAATCCTGTCTGTGCTTTCTGGCTGAGTACCAAAGTTGAGTTCTACTGCTATAGCTACCCGCCTCATGGGGAATGTTCTTTAAGGTGTGACAGATCAACAGCACATCAACCTTTTTTTAGCTCTCATCCATCTTGCCAGTTTATGAAAATAATGGGCTTGAAGGAACAATTGCCTCACTTATAAAATGGATCCAATACCTGTGCCTTATGTTGGTCTGTTCTGTTGGTGCTATCTCATTGGGTCTGATATTATTACCAATAAAGATGTCTTTCTTTAAAACTTTGATGTTTCTACCTTATTTGCCATAAGTCTAATGAGATCAGTCATTTTGGGATATTTAAATTTTTTAAAATCGATTTGCAGCCCTACACTACTTTTTGTTGTGGAACATTATTCTTCAAGATTCACAGAAAAGCATTTGCCTCTTACCTCAGTTAATGGCCTAAGGTACAAGTGCATTGTTATAACATGACACAGACACAGACACATGGTTTCCACAAAGCTGCTGTGGATCTAAAGACTGGAATGTCTTGGGTTATAGGCATGATAGAAGTAATTAAACATGTTTTGAAGGAAATTTTCAAATCAGTGATAACTTTAGCCTGCAAAGTTAAACTGTTCGCTCTTACTTCTTCTCCCTATGTTATATCCCTTCTGTGATGTAGGAGAAAAGCGTTGTGGCCTGTGACTAGATATGACGTCCATAACCACCCCTGAGAAGAAGCTTCCACTAACTTCTAAGTGGTGTTGACATGCTGTATCCATGGTACAGCAGGCCTGTGTTTTTGACAGTCCCGCATTCTAAAACCCCACAGTGGCTGTCAGAGGGAGCAGGATGGAGCACACCTGGGTCTGAGACTCAGGAAGAGAGATGTATAGGGCCTGGGGTCATTTCCTGCAATATTGCCAGGGACAGAGCATGGGCAGCTTCTCTCCACATACCCCTGGACACCCCAGCAGACAAGGAGCTGAAAGGCCTCCCTCAGAAGGGGAGGAGCGAGTGCTTTGTGGTGTGACATAAGGCTCACCTCCTTTTTTACCTAAGAAGGGTGAGGGAAGGAACTGACCTTCCAGGCTATCCAGGCCCGATGGGCCATAACCCCTCCTGCTCCTTTAGAAAACTGGGCTTGTCCTTTGGTACAGGAGGGATACTTTTCCAGATGGGGTTTTAAGTGGCTTAGCTTATGTGGCACCCCTGTAATAATTGACCTCATTAAGTGTGGAATCCGCAATAAATATGTGATTCATACAGTAACCATTTGTCCATGAGTCAGGGCCTACTTTGGTTTAACAAAAGGGCATGCACCTGGCAAACCCTATGAGACCAGAGAACCGGTGTAATTTCACCTCAATCTGTGGAAATCCGAGGAAAAGGGTGTGGCAGGAGGCTGTTGTTTACCCAGAGTTGCAATTTTTCTGATTTTCTGTGTGTTAGGACACCACAGTCGCCATTTTTGCAAGGACATTGTAGAACACATTGAAGTCTTGTGAAGGGACATTTGAATAGTAGTTCATGGGATTATTCATTAAATATACTGAAGACCTACTATATGCCAGGGAAACAATGACTCACAAGCATCCCACAGTTGCTTCCAGGAGATGGGAGGATGGGAAAGGCTGCATTAGGAGGCAGGGACAGCAGAGAGACACCTGGGAATCGTCAAGCACTGCATTTTGTAGAGGGTTAAAGGGATCAGGAAACTCTCTATGCTTTGTGCCTGTTATCTCACCGCAATCAAAGCTATCCAAGTCAATTGTGGTGGAGAGGAAATAGTATATGCTTGTCAGATCTTCAGACAGCTGAGTTCCAATCTAGCTGTGTGACCTTGAGCGGGTTTTTAACTGACCTAACTCTCAGTTTCCTAATCTGTAAAATGGGAACAATAATCCTTACCTGATTAAGTAAGATCAGGCATGCACAGAACTGACCAAGAAGTCACAAATGATCCCCTTGCATGGTCTTGGACTCATTTGGGAAGCTGGTCTTTCTAGGTCTCTTCCTCTTGGTTCTTGTTCTGGGGTGATGTGGAGAGACTGTGGGCTTTGAAGCCACATAGACCAGGTTTCAGGTAGAGTCACAGAGGTTCCATTTCAAATCTCAGTTCTACCTCATACTAGTGGGTGATTTTGAGCAAATGAATTGATCTGAGTCTCAGTTTTCTCTGTAAAATAGGGCCACACCTGCCTCTGAGGAAACTAGGGAATCAAAGGAGGTAACACGTGGGAGACCTGGCAAGGCACCGGTGATGTGCCTCTGGGTGCCACTGCCACCTCATTCAGTAAAGGTCCTGCAGACACCAAAGCCAGGGGCCGACCTTGACATGTCCTAGAATTACCATAATGGGGACTAAAGACCCCATCATGGTAATTCTAGGACATGTCATGGTCGGCCCCTGGCTGTGGTGTCTGCAGGGACTTTACTGAATGAGGAGGCGAACTAAAGACCCTATAGGCCGGGCTCAGTGGCTCAGCCTGTAATCCCAGCACTTTGGGAGGCCGAGGCGAGTGGACTGCCTGAGCCTTCAGGTTCGAGACCAGTCTGGGCAACTTGGTGAGACCTCGTCTCTACAATAAATAAAAAATAATTTAGGCATGGCGGCGCACACCTGTAGTTCCAGCTACTTGGAAGGCTGAGGCGGAAGGATCACAGGAGCCCAGCAGGTTGACACTGGGGTGGTCATGAGTGTGCCACTGCCCTTCAGCCTGAACAATGGAGTGAAACTCCAACTCAGAAAAAAAAAATACCCCATAGCACATTTTAATCCCAGGAGCCTAAAGCTCTAGCCAACCCACCCTGCCTGTGAGTTAGCAGAGTATAAGCTGAGAGAGAAGCCACGAGAGGAAGAGCTGCCAGCCAGAGTGACCTCCTGCCCAGAGGCCCATGCCAACATTGACAGAGGAGTAATTCGCAGTGAGCCACAGCTCTGGTCAGAGCAAGCTCTCCTGTCATCATTCCCACCTCAGTCCCTGCACCACCAGTGCTCCCTGTCACTGCCTGTCCCCCTGAGTTAAGGTCTAGTTCATCCAGGAGGGCCTGCAGGCAGTGCTGCTAAGATGCCACCTGGCTAGCAACCCTCTGCAGGACTAGGAAGGAGGACTTTGTAAAAGCATGCTTTCAGACGGAGCCGTGGCTATTCAGGACAGTTTCCTAGAGAGACTTTGTACATGAAGGAAGGATGTCTGCCCCAGATCCTGTTTGGACTAGCCAGCCCCCACGCAGGCCTCACTCCCAAACAACGAAATGGTAGAAAGTGGTGAAACTACCCATACCCAGCCTCAGGGGCAAAGGAAGAACAGGACCGCTCCCCTCTCCTAAAGTCTTTCCAGAGTTACTTTGTTCCACTGGGCAGAAAAACTTGCTGTCCTGATGGGTATATTTTTGTTGTGGATTTAAAATATGTGGCTGTTTTTTTCAAGGAAGGGAAGGCTTTTCTCACAGTGTCAACCAATATACTCAGACCATAGCAAGTGCACAGAGAAGCTGGGATGGCCATCTAGATCTCTTGGGTCTTGGTCCAGGCTGCTCTGGTCAAGTATGGCAGTATGGTTCCCCTTCCACCTCGGGCCCTCGGAGAGTGGAGCAGCTAGAGGTGTGTCAGGAAGTGAGAAGGGCTCCCACTCTATACCTGGAATAAGGTGTGGATCAAATTTGAACTCTGCCAATTGCCAACTTTGGCTTTAGGGCTAATCTTAACCTCTCTGAGTCTCTAAGGCTCCAGCTGTAAAACAGAGTCAATAATACTTCCCAGGTAGAATTGTTGTGGGAGTAAATGTGAGATGATGTATATAAAGAGCTAACGCAACTCCTGGAATGTAACCATTGCTCAATAAGTGACAGCTAATATCATTTCCCCCTCCAGGTCTTCCTGACTGGGGAACACTGGGTGATCCTCTGAACCTCTCTAGGCTTGGTACCTCATCTGTGGAATAAGGGGTATTTCTCTTAGCCCCATAACCACTAACAAGGCCATGCAGTACTGACACTGGCACCCCAACTCCCAGGCTGAGTAAGGCTAGCCTGCAGACCACAGTTGCCATGCACAGAGATGGATATTGGTGCTGGGTAAATCCTTCTATCAGCCTTTCTAATGAATTATTTTTGATCCCCAGAACTTTGTCAGCAAGCAAGAACAATGCCAGGTGGTCTGGAAAAGGCATGTCATCGGTGCATTTCTAAAATTGCCAGCAATGGTGAGTCACAGATCTGAGAAATACCCTTGTTTTGCAGGATTTGGGGTTCTGGGGTCACATGATGAGTTAAAGCCAGAGAGGATCACATGGATGGTCTGTGCTTGGCCCAGAGTGACCCCATGGTGGAGCTGGGGAAGATGGCGTCCTGCCTCTGTTGACTGCCTTCTTCTGCTCCTTACTTATGAAACTTTAGCTTTCCATAGGTCACCATCTGTGTTTACAATATCATATGTGTTTGAGAAATGTTTGCATGAATGGAGTAACTGATACAACCAATGTATAATGGCAGCCAGGCTGGGCAACATAGCAGGGAGATACGACACTTTGGATTTGGGGCAGATTTTCTTCATCCCTATCCCATCTCCTTGCTAAATTGGCCCTTTCCCCCAAGACCTGTTGTGGTCCTTTGTGTCCATAGTGGCCGGACTGCATTACAGAAGGCCCAGAAGATCGTGCATTTGGAATGTCCCAAAAGCAAATACCAAGCCCTGGATAGTCTCTGGAGTGAAAGCTGTTACCTCATGGTAAGATGTGTGGTCTAACTTTCATAGATGAAATATGAATATAGAGAACATTGGGGGAAGCCTTAAGCAACTAGTCTTATGGCAATACAGTCAGGAAACAGCAATCAACAGATAGAAACACTTAAGGAAGCAGAACAATGGCTGCCTGGTACTTTCAAGTACTTACCACCTACTATCATCCACTACCCACCCTCCACCTCTTCTCCCAGGACATCTCCTTCCCCACTGCACACCAGTACCTCCAGTAGTGCCTGGTGCAGAGTATGAGCTCAGTAAACATGCACTGGGTGACTAACAGGGTGAATGAATGAAGCCACCAGCTCCCAGAGACAACCAATCTCTGTTAGCTTACATGCCTAGTGCCCATCTTATTCTTCTGTGGCACGGCCTGACATTTTACCCTCAGGGACAGCTCTGAGGGTCACCCCACTTTACTCCTGGCACATACCTACTGCTGTGGGGGCCAGAGTGGGGCAGTGGTGCTGGAGCCTCTGCATGGAGGCTCTGGCACCCTGGCAGTATGGAAATATACAAGTCTCAGGAAAAGGAGACACCATTGCTATATTGTTGCTCTATATCCTTCTGAAATTAACTTCCCCAAATACATACACATCCTTCCTGTTCATGCAACAAAGACCCTGACTGCAGCCCTAGGTTGGCAAGAGAGGAAGTGTTACTTAGGGTTTTCAAAAAAAAATGATGTTTCCTGTATGCAAAGTAAATACACTGGTCCAGGACATTAAAGCCCACATGCTCTTGACGATGACATAAAAATATTGGTCAGCCCTGCTCTCTCTCTCTCTCTCTCTCTCTCTCTCTCTCTCTCCCTGTTTTCCTTGATTCCTGAGGTTTCTGCCCTTGTTTTAACAACTCCATCTCCAGGTGGGACAATGGCAAGGCCTCCTGACTATTCTTGCTGCCTCTTGCCTGTCCTCCCCTCAGCATGTCCTCTGGGGAGGTCCCTTGCTGCACAGTGACTCCCCATTCCTGCAGAACAAAATGGAAGCTTCAGATCTCTTGGAGGACCTTTTGTGATCTTTACCTCTTGTATCACTTCTTTTGCTTCTCATCCTGGAAAATCCAATTGGATAAAAACATTTCAGGTTCCCTAAAAACACCAGGTTTTTTTGTCCCCTGGGCTTTCAAAAATGTGTTTCTTTGCCCAGACTTCTTCCTCCCATCTACACCCTTGGATGAATGTTGGATCAGGCAAGAAGCATCAGTAGATGCTAAATCTAAAAGGAAACTTTAATGACAAGCAGGACATTTGCATTGTCTAAAAGCCTAACCACAGTCTCCTTGTTGATTGCAAGGGAGAAAAAAATAGTAATTACACGGTAGAGAAATTGTATCAAATTTTGACTGGGGTTTTAATCACATTACTAATTAGGGGCAGAAGGCCATCACCTATGCAATAATCTGGCCAAGACACAACCTTAGTCTAAACACAAAGGAACATCTGACAGACACAAGGTGAGAAATGTTCTGTAAAAAAGAGTAGAAAGGACTGTATTCTTCAGAAATGTCAACATCCTAGAAAACAAAGAAAAGCTGTGGAATGTTAGATTAAAGGGTTGTCTTAGCCCGTTTCATGCTTCTATAACAGAATACCAGAGTAGGTAATTTATAATGGACAGAGGTGTATTTGCTCACAGTTCTGGAAGCTGGGAATTCTAAGATGGAGGGACCAGCATCTGGTAAGGGCCTTCTTGCTGCATCATCCCATGGTGGGAGGCATCATGTGAATGAGAGAAAGGTGGGGGGAGGGTGCTGAACTCCTTCTTATAATGAATCCACTCCTGCAATAAGAACATTAATCCATTCACTCTGCTCTCATGGCCTAATCACCTCTCATTATGTCCCGCCTCCCAACACCCGCCATTGGGAATCAAGTTTCCAACACATGAACTTTGGGGGATGCATTCAAATCATAGCAGGGATAACAGAATGCAATACCTCACCCTAGATTGGATCCAGAGACTTTATTAGGCCATCAACATTGGAATATGGATGCTAGATTACAGTACTGTATCAATGTAAACTTAAGAAGCAGCAACTGTAAATACTAACATTATATAAAAGAATAGCCCTAAAAACTTAAAACAAAACAAAAAACAAACTTAAAACAAAAAACATGCAGGCAAAAACCTGACTGGCAGCTACTGAATGTTTGCTCTGTTACTCTCTATACTCTTATGGATGTTGGCGATCTTTCACAATGAACATTCCTTCTAGAATATAGACTGGGAAAAACTGGCCTCCTTGACTTGATCCCAAACTTGACAAAATAGCACACGAGATGCAGACGTATATACCACAGTGGTTTCCTTTTAGTAACTTTTGAATTTTCTTCTGCATGATTTTCTACATTTTCTATAAAGCTACATACTTATATAATTAGAAAAAAGTTATGCTTTAAGAACAATTTCAGATATCCCCTTAGCCCATGATTTGTGGCTATGAACATGTGAATGAGCTAAGTGCATGGGGCCTCAGAGCAGTGGCTTGTCTGTCTGAGCATCTTTTGAGGGAGCCAGGTGGTCTCTGTGCCCTCAGATCCCAACGAGCCACCCGGAGGCACCTTCTGGAGCTCTCCTGGGCCACTGTGCAACCTGACCTTAAGACTCCCCATCTGGTCCACTCTCTTAGACCTCCCTCCGCTGCAGGACATTTGCTTCCCTGTGACTAGCCGCTTCTCCCAAGGATCACTTTCATGACTGGGCAGCAATGAAATTGTGATGAATGCAGGTGCAGTGTGTGCAGTGGCCTCCAGCCCTCACAGGATAACTCAATTAAATGGACGAGCATGGCAAACCCAGGTCATTGCACCTGTCAGGGAGTCCTGAGACACCCTCTTTAACTCCATGTGGAGACAGCAGCAGAGAAGGGCCCAGTAAAGCCCAGACTCAGGAGGAGACAGGATGAGGCCTTTCACCTCAGCCTGGATGGGGGAACCATGACCCTAAGTGGTGTTTGCAGCCCCCCAGCCATGAGAGAGGCTCACGCACTCAAGGTACTAAACAGAGAGCACTGGATTTTATTCTACAATTCCAGCAATGAGAACTAGCATATGATTTTATTTATTTTTATTATGAGTTGGGGTCTCACTCTGTCACCTAGGCTGAAGTGTGATGACACAGTCATGGCTCACCACAACCTCGACCTCCTGGGCTCAGGTGGTCCTCTTGCCTCAGCCTCCTGAGTAGCTGGGACTACAGGTGCGTGCCACCACACCTGGCTAATATTTTGATTTTGTAGAGACAAGGTCTCATGATGTTGCCTAGGCTGGTATCAAACTCCTCAGCTCAGGCAATCCTCCTGCCTCATCCTCCCAGAGTGCTGGGATTACAGGTATGAGCCACCATGCCCAGTAATTTTATTTTATACTTAATGTACTTTTTTTTTTTTGAGTTGGAGTTTCAGTCTGTCGCCCAGGCTGGAGTGCAGTGGCATGCTCATGGCCACCCCAGCATCGACCTGCTGGGCTCAGGCGATCCTTCCACCTCAGCCTTCCAAGTAGCTGCAACTACCGGCACGTGATACTATGCCCGGTTAATTTTTTAATTTATTGTAGAGATGAGGTCTCGCCAAGTTGCCCAGGCTGGTCTTGAACCCATGAGCTCGGGCAATCCTCTAGCCTCAGACTTCCAAAGTGCTGGGATTATAACTTGAGCCACCGCGCCCGGCCTTTAATGTACTTTTAAAGCTTTAACATTTTTACCCCTCTAAATAAAATTAATTTGACTTCAAGTTCCCACTTGCCAGAGTAGCATGAAAATCAGTCCTACATATTGCAGGTCACACATGAATTCAGGCGTGGGAGTTGAGGAGAGGTGGTGACATTTACCTCTTTTGGGGATCTAGGGCTGAGAGTGTTCCTGCTCTGTGTCAAGACCCCTCTGAGCCTCTACAGGCCCTTTGTGCAACTTTTTAAAAGGTGTCACCCTGGTGGTGGTGGCCTCCAAGACACACAGTTTAGGAGCAAATGGTGCTTTTGTGGGAAGAAAATGGGGCCCTTCTCCCGAGTGAGAGGATTTCCAACCTTCACTCATACCCTTATCCTCACACAGGGCCCCCTTTCTCTGAACAAACCGCACAGCAGCACACTCTGTCTTTGCTATTGGGCTGGCACCAATGCCACACTTGGGATGTCAGGGTCTTTTCAGGCCTTGGGGGCCTGGTGTCCACTCCCTTTGGTGTTCCTAGTAGCAATTCCCTTTGGACTTTGCAAGGAAGGGGCCACCCCCCACAGGTTCCATGAAAGAACTCTGTACCCAGCAGCCCCCCTCCATTGCTCCCTCCCCATGGGGGACTTCCCTGCATCTCTTTTCCTTGGGACAGCACCATAGAACTGCTCTAGTGGGTTCTAAGAAGCACTTGGCTGCCATTTCTTTTCAGGGGTCAGGAAAAGAGACGGTAATGCCGGTATTTGGGAAAGGACCTGGTGTTTCTTACTAACTCATCCTGTTGCAAGAAGAACTGAAAATCCTGAACCTTTAGAAAGTCAAGAAAGCTGGCAACAGAGGTCATTTTAGAAACTCCTAGAGCTCTGGAATCCCAGATTTCAAGCATGTTCACCTAGCACATTAAATGCAGTGAATTCTGAACCAAATACATCCTTCCCCCAAGTCCCTCTCCTTCCCATCGCTCACATTTCTGTCAATGCTACCACCATTCTCATCATCCGAGCACAGCATTGAGTCATTGTTGACTCCTTTTTTCCCTCCATTTCCACTCCTGATGGGTGCTCAAGGTCCTGGCCCGAGCCTCACATCTGTGCTCTAGGCTAAATTACTGATCAGCCTCCTCGCTGGTCTCTCTGTCCCCAATGCCACCCCCTTTGGCCCTTTTCCCAAGTTTCAAGTTTGGTTATGTCACTTTCTAACTGCAATCCTGCAGCTGTTTATCTTCCTAATAAAATCCTAACACCCTGATGAACAGAAACACGCTGTCTTCTCAACCTCTAGTTCCGGTCTTACCTCTCATTTCTCTATATGGATGACCTACACTCAGCTCCACTTGATAATTCACTACTCTCCAAAGCCGCTCAGAGGGTCTCTTCCTCAAATTTTTCATTTCCTCTAGCTTTGTCCTCTTGGCTATACGGCCATCTCCCCACAACTCAGCCCATCAAAACCCGACACACCCATCAATAGTCATCACTTCCTCCCAGGCCTTCCTCGATTTCTTGGGACTCTTCTCCCAGTTTCTTAACTACTCTGGGCACTTCTGCAGGTCCCTTCTACACACTGATTTGTACCGTCCCTTGGGTACATATCATGTCACCCTTATGAGGTCGTGAAGTCCCTGTCGCTGAAGCTTCTCGTGCTCATTTTGCCTCTCCCCAAACCTTGTTGAATGCAAGAATGAGTAGATGATTATCTACAAAGAAGTTCATCCCTGTTCAAAGTGGATTAGGTGCTAAAAAAAAAAATACTGCCTCATGCAAATTGCTGTTGACCATGACCCCTGGGGATTAGTGGGTGGCTCTGGAAGAGGGCGATGCAGGGTGCTGGGTGCAGGGCTGAAGAGGAGGGACGAGTGTAAATATGAAGCAGAGACAGAGTACTGAATGTACCAGGAGAGGGCAGAAGTGGCCTGGGTCACTGAGGCTCGGGCACCACTACAGCTGCAGGGTGAGGAGAGGGCCACCGGGAAAGAGGGGTTGAGTTTGAATTTACCCTCCTACACTCTGTGCCAATGGCCTTGTGGGCATTTGGTAGCTCAGGGGAAACCCCAAAGGGTGGTGTTGCAGAGAGAAGTCCTGAGCCCTGGTCTCAGTTTCTGCACTAAATGATTTAAGCAAAAGATCAGGGATGCACTTGCTGTTCATTGAAAAGAGGTTCTGGAGATCCTTGAGCATAGACTAACCCCAAAAGCCACCCACTTTTTCTACCAAGATTACCCATTCTTAAAATGCTTTGGATACTTCTGGCTACCTATTTTGACCAATGGCTGGATGCTCATATGTCTTTAACACCTACTAATGAGCCTCTACTCTGACAGTCATGGGTGGCAGCAGCCAGTCATGGTGGGGGCAACCCATTGTTCAATCCACTTCAAGATTAGTAAATATCCCAAGTTGGTCACTCAGAAGCACCCTACCCAATGTTCTGTCCTTTCGAAGGCCTCCATAAGTCAGGAATCAGCTTATCTGAGCTCTTGGCATACAGAATGACTTGACTCTGACATTTTAATTCTCATATCCTCCCACTGTTGCTCTGATTCTGAATTATTAAGATGTCCCTCTGTTGGTTTAGTTCTTTCCTTGAGCTCTTTTGAACTGACTTTATTGGTAGAAACTCTCTTGTTTATCAGAAGCCAAGATGTGGTGCCCTGAGTCATGTTGGAATAAGTGCTTAATACACTTGAAGACAGAGCAGGATGATCTAATAGCGGTCACTGCAGCCAAGCCACTGCCGTGGCAATAGCAACATCACCAGGAAATCCAGCCTCAGTTTCAGAGAGCTTTAAAGACTGAGGACTGGGTCACCAGATGCCCCTAGGGTCGGGAGTATCGGGGGAGAGGTGGGGTTTCTCGACCCCTGACTGTAGCTTGGGTGTCCTTGTTGGGACCACGTGGTAAAGAAGCCCTTGTGCTGGGAACAGCCAATGACTTCCTTCCCTGAGGATTCTACGGCCCAGCCAGCCCCGGCGCCTCAGGCTTCCCCAGCAAACAGGCTCTAGAAGACTGAAGATTCTCCAGCCTGGCATATAGAAAGGTAGCTGCCTCACAAGCACCTGGAAGTTGCTTTAAAGTGCAGATTCCCAGGCTCTGTTTGTGTTGCTTCTTCCTTGTTAGGTCTGAAGTGGTCACCGAGACCTAAAAACCGGGGCTCTGAGGTTTAAAGAAAAAGAGTGAGCCTTGTGGGTCCTCAACAGTGGTCCAAGAGAGGCCAAATCTAATAGAACTGGGACTCAGCCAGAGGAGGAACCAGGGTGTGAGACCAGGTCCACATGGGGAGTTTGGGTGTAGAAGGATCCCATCTCAGCTCATCTAAAGCCCACGGGAACCGCCGCATATCCCTCATCTGTTGTTTTCTCAGGTCTCCATGTGATTCCAAGGTGGGGGCTGAGATACAGGAGAAGCCAGAGTCTCCTGTCATGAAGAAAGAATCATAACAATAATGACAAAGGCTAGCATTTGTTGAGTGTCTATTATGTGGTAGGCCCTGTGTTGAGTGCCCTGCATGGATTGTGACATTTGATCATTTTAACGTGTCTGCTAAGAAAGTCCTGTCATTATGCTTGACATGAGGACCTTGAGACCTCAGGGGTTAAGAGTCCTGCAGTTAATCCACAGGTAAGTGAGGAGCTGGGTGGCATGTGGACCCAGGTGGTCAGTGTTCGTGTCCTCCCCTGGGCATTAGGAATGTCCTGGCCCTGCTCAGAAGTAGTGTAGGGGAGACAAAATCTTACCTCTACTCTCCTAGGGCTTTTCAGTTGGCCTGAGGATGAAACAGACATGAGACAGATTAACAGGAGAAAAGCACACACGTGTATTTAGTACAAGCATTAACGTGACACAGGAGCCTTCATAAGGAATGAAAAACCAAAGAAGTGAAAATACATAAATGCTTTTCTATCAACAAGAGAGAAGCAACTGTGGAAAAGTAACCAAACTATGTGGGGAGCTAAGGAAGATAAGAATGATTTGACAAGATCCATTTGTACAGAATTTTCTGGGTCTCAATGTCCCGTCCTTGATGCTAAGAATGTTACTTTCCTTCTGGTATAGGGAGGAAGTTTTCCATGTGGGGTTTTATCTCCTGCTTTCAGGAAGTAAAAAGGGAAGGTCAGGGTGCTCTTCTCTCACCTGCTATTTTTAAGTACTTTTAGCTCAAAATAATCCTTGTGCCAAAGTGGCATCGTTTGGGCTGGCATATTCTGCCACCCTTCAGTAGGAAGCTTGGGTGGCAGATGCTTCCGTCAGGGGGTTTCTCTGTGTCTCTGTGCCACTGAACACCTGGATTACACATGTGACTAGGTGACACCGTCTGCCCCAAGCTTGTGTCTGCTAAGAAAGTCCTGCTTGTGGCACAGTGAAGGGCCTTCCAGGATGGCAATCACTTTTTATCATCCTTGCAACAAGCTCCGAAATCAGAAATAGAGAATGACATTCATTGGCCCTTTGATTTTTTTTCATTAAAATAGATGTGGTTAGATTAACTGAAATTCTTTCTCTAATTGGCCACACCTGTCAGCCACACCCAATCACTCATACCCAACAGGGCCTGGATCAAAACAAAAAAGGAGAGCATCTTGTTCAAAAAGCAGGAAGAAAGCACTGTTCACAGTACTTGAACATAGAGCTTTTTCCTTCCTTCTGCAGTCTTTCAACCCGTCTCCATGTTTTTCTTTGAGATTTAATGTTATTGTAAATAGACGGAAATTAAGATTTTTAATTAGCATAAATGTTACCATTCATCCTAATATTGTATAATGCCAGTTTTAAATTCAATTATAAGATTATTTAACTGGTATGTGGAGTCATGGAAATACAATTTGTGTTTTATAGCTCTTATAAGTATTTTGATTTTTTAAAAAAATCTTTTAAAGACAGAATCTCATTCTGTCGCCCAGGCTGTACTGCAGTGGTGCAATCATGGCTCACTGTAACCTAGAACTCCTGGGTTCAAGTGATCCTCTTGCCTCCGTCTTCCAAGTAGCTGGGACTATAGGCACACACCATCATGTCCGATTACATTTTTATTTTATTTTTGTAGAGATGAAATCTCTCTGTGTTGACCAGGCTGGTCTCAAACTCCTGGTCTCAAGTGATCCTCCTACCTTGGCCTCCCAGAGTGCTGGGATTACAGGCATGAACCACCATACTTGGCCTGTATTTTATTTTTACAGGAACAGCGGAAACACTGCACAAAACTAAATTGTCTTCATTTCACTCCTTGATATGGACACGTTCTACCAGCATTCTCCATCTTCTGCTTACTGATGAGTGAGGAAGATCTGTAAAGGAAAAGGAGCTATGGATTGCTCTATCTTTCTTTTCCTTCTGCTTCATCAAATGCAGGAAACAGGAGTCAGAAAGGAGCTGATGGGGTTCATCTGATGGGGTTCAACTGAAGCAAGTTCTAGTTCAAGTGGAATGTGGCCTCTTAGGGTTGTCAGTGCCCCTGCTTACTCAGTGAAGACACAGCATGCCTACCTTATGTTATCTTAAAAAAAATCTAGACATTTGGAAAGGAGAGAAGGATTCTTTATTTCTTGTAAGGGGTAACAGCCTGCAAGGTGGCCATCCACAAGCTGGAAAGCATGCCTCCCACTGAGACCACAGACAGCACTTGAGAGGAGGAGGGGCTGGAGTGGGAGCTTTATGCTAATCAGGTTGGCTAAACATACATATTCAACAGGTTATAGAAGGAGCTATAAATATTCATGAAGGTGGTCCCGACCTATGCCTATTGAACAAATATGCATATAACACAAGACCCACATTCATTTTGGGGTGGAGACTTAACATTTAAATGAATTACAATTAGGCCTTATATGTTAAAAGGTCTTTTCTGGACACAAAAGCATAGATGTACACCATCTCTGTAAACTGGCCAGAACCAGTCTGTGGGCGATGGTCTACTTATTAGTGGAAAGTTAATGAAATCAGTTGCTTGTCCAATCAAAGCTATAGTTATGGTTAGTGGAACAGGGGTTCAGTTAGTCAGTGTCTGTGAGCTGGATGAGATGTAATTGTTTTGATACTGCTTATCTCAAGGCCAGTGCTTGTTACATATTAGTGAGAAGGGAAAAAAAAAGACCTTGTGGCAGTTAGAACACAGTTTAATCTTTAAGTGTAAGGTACATTACTTAATTCTTGTCTGACATGGCCTTAGGTCCTGTTTATAATTTGGTATCTTATTACCACAAAGAGTCATTCTGTCAGTCTTGTGATCTCTATTTTTAACATTAATGCTGGTCAGCTGTCATGTCTAAATCACAAAATGGGGTGGGTATAACAAGGTGTGTCTGGCCTCCCATCCCATCACGGCTGGGAACTCAGTTTTAAGGTTTTTCTGAGGACTGTTCAGTCCATGGTGGGCTTAGGACTTTATTTTCAGTTGACACTTGTATTCGCTGCGAATCTTACCGAGTTCCCACACATCTGGACCCATCAGAACCCCCCAGATCCATATGTGAATATAGTGGTGAGAAGAGCAGACAGAGCAGTGCATGTGTCCCTTTTGCACATGAGCATGCTTCCTTGTCCCACCGGACCTCACTCACAAACGCAAGTTCAAAGATAAAATCATTTAGAAGTTCAAGATGGCAACAAAAGAGCATCCAACCACATGCTGGTCCCCCCAAGCCCGGGGTCGTGCAGTTGAAGCTGGCTCTGGTGACAGCACTATAGCTAAATTAGATGTGGGGGATTTGAGGGAAAGGGTGGAAGTGGGGACACGTTGCTCTGTATACCTGCTCCATTGACATTTCTTGGAGGTGAAGGTCCAGGTTGGCATGGAAGGCAACTTATAGGGCCTCGTAATGGGAGGGGCAGAGGTGGCCTTGGGTGGTGTGGGCGTGAGGCTCCCAACCACAGTCACTTGTAGTCTTGAGTCTCTTCTTCTCTAGAGATGACAGAGTCACAAAGAATTCTGAGATCTTTGGCAATTCAAAAGTGCAATGGACCTTGCAGACTAAACCAGTTACAGTGAGCTCAGTCCAAGGTATAGAAAATCCAACTCAAGCTGGCTTATATAATAAAGGGCATTTATTGGTTCCTATAGATGAAGAGTCCAGAAGTAGTTTAGTTTCAAGTGTGGTAAGATTCCATGGAGGACAAATGTCACTGAGGACCTAGTTTATTTTTGCTTCTCCTCTTGCCTTCCGGAGTGTCATACTCATTCTCAGGCTGGCTTCATGATGGCAAGAAGGCCAAACACCCCCAGAGTAACGTGCTGCTTCACCACCGACCAGGGAGGGAGAAACCTTGTTTCTGAAAGTTCTCTCAGAAGTATGAGAAAGCTTCTTCCTTACCCTCTCTCAGTAAATCTCCCAATATGGGCCATGAGCCCATCCACCACCTAATAACATAACCAGAGAGTAGGGCTTTGCTGGGTAATTTAGGGCTAAGCCTTATACCCTTTTCCAAGCCCAGGGTAGAGTCAGTTTCTGGCAGAGTGCTCTGGCATTCTGCATTAGAGAGTAGGAAGATGGGGGTAACAAGACAAAAGTTGGGGTGATGACCCAGAGAGGAAGGGGTAGATGCTGAGGAGGCTACCACCATGCCCATCTCAGAGATCCTATTTCTGCTCTCAGGGTGGCAACGGACCCAACAGAAAACAGATGTTTTATGCTGTTTAGATGTTGAAAGTGGGAATTGGGGGGGAGGGGGG
>CAUYQG010007792.1:0-25400 GCA_963574415.1 Tarsius wallacei | reverse complement strand
TAAAAAATATGCTCTGAATTTCCACTGCCCAAAAAGTGCAATGCTGGGCAATAGACATTATGAGGCTTAAGAAGAAACATCTTCTTGCTACTTAGTAATGAACCTATTTGGAGACTGTTTCCTCATTACTTGAGGAGGCTTAATCTAGGTCAAAGGTGAAAACATCACAAGGAGTGGAAATAGACTTGGGGCTTCATGAAGAGTTAAAAACCCATGCCCTATAGCTGTAGGTTAAGACTATAGATTGTTTTACTCCTAAAATTAATTTAGATTAGCCCAAACAATTTAAGACAGCATACTGCATTGTTTCAGGGATTGAAATATGTAACATTTCAAACAAAGTTCCTAGATACATTTTTATAATAGTTAAAAGAGGATGCCATTCTCCCTATGGAAGGACAAACAGCAAAAACAAAGTCCCTTATGAAACATATTTTGTATCCTTGGGGCTAAACTATCATAATGATTTCATGGATTCAAAAAAGTAAGTTCTTTAAGCAAAACCAATTTAAAACGCAGTTTTTCTCTTTCTGTCTCTAAGATGTGATGCCCGGTTGTAATCAGATCAATCATTAGAAAGTAGCAAAATCTCCCACACACCTACACTTATGCAAACCTGCTAAAGGTTTCCACAATATCTGTGTAGCTTCATTGTAAGTAAGAGTTTGACAAAACAGACATCAGCACTTCTTCAAGCATAGTTAGAAAAAAATAGGTTTTTCTTCATTTGCTGCTGACAGTTGGCAGAGGGATACAGCTATTTAAAGATTTTACAGTATAACCTACTGAGTCTAACACCAAACACTTATTTGTTTCTTTGATTACCTATTTATGTATTTGCAATCAAGTAAAGCACTTTTACAAGGAAAAGAGAATGCCAAATTCCATTTGAAGGAAGCTGAAAAAAACCCTTAGATGTTTCCAGTAAGTTTAAAGATAAAATACAAACTTGAATGTTGGAAAGCTCTTGGCATAATAAATAATGGAATTTTGTGTGATCATTTTTGTCAGCTCATGGAACAAAGTATAATAAGAGTCAAAATCTCATCTAGAGGACTGTTAGTCATAGGGACACACATCATAGAGGAGTGCTAGTTATTGGGGCACCAATTAGAGAAGTCGACCAGTTACCTGAACTCCCATCACAGACAAGACCAGTCATTGAGTCACCTATTATAGAGAAGGCTCAGGTATTGGAGTAAGAGTCAAAGAAGAGAGCCAGTCACTGTGACACCCATCACAGAAGAAAGCAAGTTACTAGGAAACTCATAATAGAGAAGGTCTGTAACCGGGACACCCATAACAGTGGAGAACAAATCACTGGCCACCCAACACAGTGCAGGCCAAACAGTGTGGTATGCATCACAGATGAGGGTTAGTCACTGGGTTAGAAAATACAGAGGAAGTCCAGTCAATGAAGCACCAAGCAAAGAGAAAGGACAGTCACTGGGTTTCCATCACAGAGGAAGCTGTATATGGGTCACTCATTACAGAGGAGGTTTAGCTACTGATGCACACATCATAGAGGAAAGACAGTAATTGGGACACCCATTTGAAACAAGGACAAATTACTCTGGCACCCCTCATAGAGGAAGACTAATCCCTGAGACACCAATAGAGGAGTGCTAGTCATTGTGACAGCAATAACAGGAGGACATGCCACTGGACAATGAGAAATGAGCGTCTGTCACTGATGACACCAATGACAGAGGAAACCTAATCACTGGAGACACTCATCATTGTGGAGGAAAATTGTCTAGGACATCCACACAAAGGAGGACCAGTAACTGGGGCACAGATTACAGCAAAAACCAGTAACTGAAGCTACAATCCCAGAGAAGGGCCATTCAATGAGGCACCAAATATAGAGGAGGAAGAGGCATCCATCTCAGAGGAAATTCAGTCACTGAGGCACTCATCAAAAGGAGAGCCCGACACTGGACACCCAACACAGAGAGGAGCAGCCATAATAGAGGAGGTCACATCACTGTTTCAACAATCAAAGAGATGGGACAGTCATGAGGGCACCCCTCACGGACTAGGGCTAGTCGCTGTTACATTCGTTATAGAGGAGGTCCAGGCACTGGGATAACAATTACAGATGAATGCAAGTCACAATGACATCTTTCATAGAGGAGACATTATTGGGACACCCATCACTAAGGAAGACTATTCACTGTGGCACACAATTTGAAAGAAGATTCTATACTAGGGAACTGGTCACAAATGAGTCAGTCAATCGAGCACTATTATGGAAGAGGTCCAATCACTGGTACACCCTACACAGAGGTAGGCCATTGACTGGAGCACCCATTATGAAGAAGGTTCAGAAACTGGAACACCCATCACATAGAAAGATTAGTTACTGGGACAACAATTTTTGGAGGAGGCCCAATTACTAGCACCCCCATCAGAGAAGAGGACTTGTCACTGTGGCACCCAGCACAGAGGATGGCCAATAATTAGAGAATGAATCACAAAGGATACCTAATCCCTGCAGCACCCAAAATAGAGGAGAATAAGTCACTGAGACACCCATCACAGAGAAGGGCTAGTCGCTGGGGCAACTATCATATATAAAGACCTGTCACTGGGACACACATCACAGAAGAGGCACAGTCACTGCACAGCACATTATGGAGGAGGTAAAACTGTGGCAACCTCCAAAAATGAGGCCCAGTCATTAAGGCACACAATGTAAAGGAGGCCCAGAACATTGGACATCAGTCACAAAGAAGAGATAATCACTGGTGCAATCATTATGGAAGAGGGCTGTTCACAAGGACATCAATCAATGAGGAATCCCAGTCACGGGGGAACTCATAATGGTGGAGGCATAATCATTGGGACAACAATTATGAGGGGGGACCAGTAACTGGAAAACCAAAGAGAAGTGCTATTCACTGTGACACCCAATATAATGGAGGGCCAGTCACTGGACACCAAACAGGAAGGAGCCCCATTCAATGAAGCACATGTTAAGGAGGAGTCCTATCACTTGGACTCTCTCCTCAGAGGAGTGCTAGTTACTGATATATCCATTATGGAAAAATCCCAGAAAATGTGGCACCCATTACAAAGAAGGGCAAGTCACTGGGGAACCCATTTTGTATGTGGCCCAGTTAATAGGATGTCCAAAAAGGAAGAGGGCGAGTCAGTGAGGCATGTATCACAGAGGATGGCCATTCATTGGAGTCCGAATCACAGAGGTGTTCCAGTCACTGGGAAAAAAATAATGGAGGAAGGCCAGTCACTGGATAACCCTTTATGAAGGAGACCCAGTTACTGGGATACTCATCATAGAGGAGGACTAGTCATTAGGGCACACATATTGAGGAGGGCCAGCCACTTGGTCAGAACCATGAAGGAGGTTATATCATTGGGGCAACAATAATGCAGAAGAGCTAGTCTCTGGGGTGTTAATTATGTACGAGACCCTGTTATTAAGACAGTGATCAGAGAGGAAAGCAAGTCACTAAGGCATCCATCACAAAAGAGTATCAATCACTGGGACATTTTTCACAGAGAAGGATCAGTCATTGGGGCACCCATTACAGAGGAGAGTCAGTCACTGGGCACCCATCACAGGGGTGTGCTACTCTCTAGGACACCAATTTTGTAGGAAGCCTAGTTATTGAAACATTCCTCACAGAGGTGGCAAGTCACTGGGGCACCCACTATAGAGGAGGCTCACTCACTGAGCCATCTAGCACAGAATAATGCCAATCACTGGTAAACCCCTCACAGAGGGGAGTTAGTACCCATCACAAATAAAGCCAGTCACTGGGACACACATAACACTGAAGGGTCAGTCAATGGGTCACCCATAATGGAGGAGGCCAGTCACTAGGATACCAATTACAGAGGAGGTACAGTCACTGGTGTACCAAGAACAGCACAGGGTCAGTCAACGAGTCACCAAACACATGAGGAAGGGTAGTCACTGAGACTCCCATCACAGAACAGGCATAGTCACTGTGGCAGTCATTACACTAGAGGTGTTCTTACTGAGCACCCATCATTAAGGAGGGTCAGTCACTGTGAGAGCTGTCATAGAAAAGGTCCAGTCATAAGGCCACAGAGGATGGCTAGTCATTTGGCCATCCATCACAGAGGACAAGTAGTCACAGGGGCACCCATCACAGAGAATGTCCAGTCATGGGGCCACCCCTTACAGAGAAGAGGTAATCAATGGGACATCCAAGGCAGAGAAGAGCAAGTCACTATATGGCATGCCAAAAATAAGAGGACCAGTCACAGAGGCACCCATTATGGGGGAGGGAGAGTCAATGGAACAACTTATTTATTTTTTATTTTTTATTTTTTGAGTTGGAGTCTCACTCTGCACCCATTATGAACAATATGCAGAAAATGGGGCACACATTAGAGAGAAGGACAAGTCACTGGACCAATCAATTTGGAGTATTTCCAGTTACTAGGGCTCCCATCATAGAAGAGGGATAGTCACTGCATCAGCCATCACAAAGGATGGCCAGTCAGTATGGTACCAATCACAGAGGAGACCCTGACATTGAGACACGCATTATGCTGGAGGCCCAGTCACTGGGACACTCAACATAGAGAAGGGCTAGTCTCTTGTGCACCCATGATATATGAAGATGAGTCACTGTGGTGTTAATCATAAGGGAGGCCCAGTCACTGGGGTACACATTATGGAGGAGGCCCAGTCACTTTGACACACATCACATAGGACAGCCAGTGACTGGATAACTCACTACGGAGTTTTCATAAGAGGGAAACCCATCACATTGTAGGGCTAGTCATTTGATCAACAATATGGAGAACGGCCTGTCACTGGGCACAAATCACACAGGTGGTACAGTCACTGGGCACCCATAATGGAAGAGGGTCAGTCAGTGGGGCACCAATACGGATGATGCCATTTTACTGTGCCACTGACAACAGAGAAAAATCAATGAGACACCATTAGAGCATAGGGTAAGTCACTGGCACCCAATTTGTACTAGGGCCAGTCACTGATCTCCCAACACAGAAGTGGGCTTATCAGTGGGACAATTATGGAAGAGGGTTAATCGCTGGGACAACCATCACAAAGGAAGCCCAGTTACTGTAGCACCCATCATAGAGTATGGCCAGTCACAAAGGCATGCATCACATAGGAGGACTTGTCTCTGGTGAGCCAATCAGGGAGAAGAGTTAGTGATTAGGACACCCGTTACAGAAGAGGACCACTCACTGGGACACCTATCACATATGAGTAACAGTCATAGGGACATCAATCACAAAGGAGGGCTAGTCACTGGGCACACATTATTGAAGTGGCCCAGTAAGTGGTACACCCATTACAGAAGAGAGTGAGTTACTAGGATAAAAATTATGGAAGATGACCAGTTACTGGAACACCATTCACAGAGGAGGCACTGCTGCTGAGGCACGCATAATGGAGGAGGGCCAGTAATAGGAACACTCATTATGGAGGAGGACCAGACACCTTGACAACCATCACAGAGATGAGTCAGCAAATGGGACACCCATCACAGAGAAGAGCCAGACACTGGCGCACCCATCACAGAGGGGAGCTATTCACTAGGGCATCCCTTATGGGTGAGGGCCAGACATTGGTGCAATGATCACTGAGGAGGGCCACTCACTGGGACACCTATCAAAGAAGATGGCCAGACACTCATGTGTCCATCACAGAAGAGTCCCAGTCACTGAAGCACACATTACAGAGGAGAGTTAGTCACAGGAGCATCCATCAGAGAGGAGAGCCTGTCACTAAGGCACATATCACATATGAAGGCCAGACACTGAGTCACCCATCATATAGAAAAACCAGTCACTGGAACACCCATTATGAGAAGCTCAGTCACGGCAGCTTCAATTATAGACGACAACCTATCACTGGGACATCCATTAGATGTAAGTACAGTCACTGGGTAAACCATCACAAAGGAGTTCAAGTCACTGGACACCCTATTTGGAATAGGGCCAGTCAATGGGGCAACAATCACAGAGGAGGCCAAGTTAATGATGCACCTATTATAGTGGAGGCCTGGTCACTGGAATATTTATTATAGAGGAGGGCTAGTCTTTATATCACCCATTATGGAGGAGTCTCAGAAATAGGGTACTATCATATAGTGGGCTATTCAGTTGGGCACCCATTTTGGAGGAGACCCAATTACTAGGATATCCATCATAGAGAAGTTTAATCAGTACAGATCCCATTGCAGAGAATGGTCAAATATTGGGACAACAATCACAGAGAAGGAACAATCACTGAGTCACCATTTCGGGGGAAATTACAAAGGAGAGCCTAACACTGGTTTACAGAAAACAGAGAACTGTGGGAGGCTAGCCACGGTGGAGAGATTTAGAGAGTCCCTGGGAGGTGTGGTGGCATCAGCAATTATTCTGGAGAAACAAAGAGATTGGACTCCTCTGTAGTGCAGAAACCGATTTTGTAGGAGGGATAGATATAAAGAAAAAAGACAGAATGGACAACTGTTTAACGGATTGAACAGAAGCTGTTTATTGTAAAGTATAGAGAGTTTTTAAATTTTACACATTTAAACTCAGATGTCTTCCACATGAATGAAAAACCAGGTGTTTGGGGGTGTCCCCCACCCAACAGATATTTTCTCAAGCATATAAAAAATAAACCCAACTTGTCTTTTTGTTTCTCTGTTAGACTAATGTCCCTTAGACGTATTAATGCCATTTTTATTAATATTATATCATTTTATCAATTGTAATCTATATTTTATTTTATTTTACTCAGTTTACCTATGAACAAATTTTCTATTGATAAACAGTCTATTCCTTTGCTTGATCCTAATACAAAAAATGGAACTTAAACAAAATAACTAAAACCAGTTTTATATAATGTGGCTCAATCAAAAGGTCATGTTGGGCTCTCAGTTCCTGGGCTCTTTGATGTGGTCCTGGCTTATACCAGACAAAAGCCAAAACTGCAGAGAGAGGAAAATGAAAACAACGAGTTTTTAGTATTAGCTTGTGTTTGTCCCTGTCTGGAGTTTTCATGCTTGAGCTAACAAAAGGCTGTAATGCCAAAGGGAAAGGTAATGAGGTCACAGCTCCCAAACACACTCTAGTGGTCTCGGGGTCAACGGCCACTCTGATTTCTAACTTTCAGTGGGCCTCCTTGGCTGGCTTCCAACAGAGAACCAGTCACTGTGGCACCCAATACAGAAAAGGGTCAGTCACTGGGGAACCTCTTACAGAGGAGGCTCAGTCACTGGGGCAACTATGATGGAGGGCCAGTCACTGCTGCTCCAATCACAAAGATAACATCAATAAAATAACCATCACAGAAGACGGCCAGTCACTGGGACAGCTATCACAAAAGAGTTTCAGTCAGTGGAGCACCCTTCACAGAGGATGGCCGGTAACAGAAGCACATCATAGAATATTGCCAGTCAATGGCTCAACTATTTCCGAAGATGGCCAGTCACTGGATCCCTCATCACAGAGGAAGACTAAGCATCGGAGTGCCCATCACAGAGAAGGGTTGGTCTCTGAGGAACCCATCACAAAGGAAGCCAAGTCACTGGGGTTCCCATAACAGAAGTCAGGAGGACCAGTCCCTGAGACATCCACTGCAGAGGTGGACTAGACACCGATGCACTCACTGAGAAGGAAACCCAATAACAAAGGCCCCACTATAGAGCAAGGCCAATCAAAGAGGATCTCATAACACTGAAGGACCAGTCTCTAGGGTACCCATCACAGAGGAGGGGGATACACAGCAGTACCCATTTTGGTGCAGGATCAGTAACTTGGACAACCATCACAGAGATGGATTAGTCACTGGTGCACCAATTATGGAGAAGGACTAGTCACTGAAACTCCCTTGCAGAAGATGATTTGTTATTGGTGCCCCCATAATTCAGGAGGGCTAGTCACTGGGGTAGCCAGCATAGAAGAAAGCTAATCACTGGTGCACTAATCACAGAAGAGACCCCATCACAGAAATATACATCACATAGGAGAGCCAGCCAGTGGGGCATCCATTACAGAGGACAGACAGTCACTATGGCAATCATAAGAGTGAAAGCCAGTCTCTGGGACACCCATAACAGTGGAAGGTCAATCATGTGGGCATCAATCACAGAGGAGGTTACTTACTAGGGTTCCCATCAGAGCTCAGGGCCAGTCACCGGCGCACTGATTACACAGTTGAATCAGTCACTGAGGCAGAGATCACAGGGGAGGGTCAGTCAATGAGGCACCAGCACATATTAGGGACAGGCACTCATGCCTTATTACTAAGGCACTCATCACAGCTGTAAGACAGTCACTAGGGCCCCAATCACAGGCTATACACAGTCACTGGGACACCCATAACACAAAAGAGACTGTCACTGGGGCACCATTCATACAGAAGGGTCAGTCACTGGAACAGCTATCACAGAAAGGGGCCAGTCCCTAGGGTATTCATCACAGAGGTGGTCCAGTCACTGGGGCACCCATCATAGAGAATGGGTGGTTAATTGAACACCCATAACGTAGGAGTGCCAGTCACTAGACCACCCATTAAAAAGGCTAGCCAGTCACGCAGGAACCCTTAAAAAAGGAAGTTCAGTCACTGGGGCAGGCATCACAGTGGAGGGCCAGTAACTGAGACACCCATCACAGTAAAGGGTCAATCACTAGAGCAGTCACCACAGAGTGGTGCCAGTCCCTGGGGCACATTTAAGAGAAGAAGGTTAGTCACTGGGATACAGTCACAGAAGAAGGTTACTCACTTGAACACCAACAGAGAGGAGAGCCAGCAGCCGGATAACAATTACAGAGGAGAGGCAATCACTGGAGCACCCCTCACAGAGGCAAGCCAGTGACTTGGGCCCCTATAACAAAGGACAGACTGTCACTAAGGCACACATCAAAAAAGAGCATCAACCATTGAAGCATCCAATACAGAGGAGTGTCAGTCTCTGGTGGTGGCACCAATTAGGAGGGGCTCAGTCACTTGGGCCCTGACTACAGAAAAGTGTGGTAACTAGGGGCAATTACAGAACAGTCATAGAGTGGAACCCATCAGAGAGAAGGGCTACTAACTGGGGCATATATATAAAAAAAGACATAGTCACCAAGGTGCCTATCACAGAGGAGGGCCAGTTAACTGAGGCACACATTACAGAAGAAGTCCAGTCACTGAAACAACCATTCAGAGGATGCCTAGTCACTGGGGCAATCATCAGACTGAGGGCTATTCACTTGGGCACCCATCATGGAGGGGAAGCCAGTCACTGAGATACTCATCACTGAGGAGTCCTAGTAACTGTAACACCCACCCCAGAGAAGGACCAGTCATTGTGACATCCATTAGAAGCAGGGCCAATTACTGGAACAATAATCACAGAAAGGGACACTCACCAAGGCATACATAACAGAGGAGGCCAGGTAACTGGGTCACCCATCAAAGACAGGGAAAGTCATTGTGTCATCTATCACAGAGGAATCCCAGTCACTGGGACACCCATAACAGGTTAGGTAGTCATTGAGGTGCCCATCACAGAGGAGGACCAATTCCTTGACACCCATCACAGAGAAGGGTTAGATAATGAAGCACCCATCACGGGAAAGCCAGTGGATGGGGCACCCATTATGGAGGCAGCTAGACACTTGGCACTCCTAACAGAGGAGGGCTATTCACTAGGGAATCCATTATAGATGAGGGCCAGTTACTGGGACCCCCAAGAGATAGGATGGTGTCACTAGGACATAAATCAAAGAGGATTGCCAGTCACTGGAGCACATAAAATTGAGGGCAAGCCAGTGGGGCACCAACACAGTAGGCAACTCACATGAGCATCCATCAGAAAGGAGAACTAGTCACTAACACAATCATCACAGTGAGAGTCAGTTACTGAAGCACCCATCACAAAGGAGGGCTAGTGACTAAGGCATCCATTATGGATAAAGTTCACTCACTCATGAACCTATCAAAGAGGGGGACCATTCACTGGGGCGACCTTTACAGTTGAGAAATGGTAACTTGAGCACCCATCACAAAGGGGGACCAGTCACTGGGGCACCAATTTGAAGTCTGGACAATCACTGGGCATTTACCACAGGGACGAGCCATTCACTGAAGCACCCATAATAGAGAAGCCTCGTTAACAGACACATACATCACAGAGGAGGGCTGATCACTGGAAGACCCATCACAAAGGAAGTTCAGTAACTGTGACACATATAACAGAGGTCAGGTAATCACTGGGGAACTCATCTCAGAGGAAGACTAGTCACTTTGACACCAAT
This sequence comes from Tarsius wallacei, assembly GCA_963574415.1. Taxonomy (NCBI): domain Eukaryota; kingdom Metazoa; phylum Chordata; class Mammalia; order Primates; family Tarsiidae; genus Tarsius; species Tarsius wallacei. The sequence continues at coordinate 15,128 of CAUYQG010007792.1, read as the reverse complement.
CACAGAAGAGGGTTAGACACTGAGGCACCCATCATTGAGGAACCCATTATGAAGGAGGGACAATCACTGGGATACTCATCACAGAGGAGGGGCAGTATCTAATGTGTTCAGAGAGGAGGGGGAGTCACTAGGGCACCAATTTTGGAGGAGGAGCAGTCTCTGGGACACTCATGACAGAGGTGGACTAGTCACTGTGTTCCCCATTATGGAGGAGGCCCAGGCACTGAGACTCCCATCACAGTCACTATGGAATGCATTATGGAGGAAGATAAGTCATGGGGGCACAAAGAAGGCTAATCACTGGTGTATACATCACGAAAGAAAGTCAGTCGCTGGGGAAACCATTACATAAGAGTGAGTCAATGCCTCACTCATCAGATGAGAATCAGTTACTGGGGTACCCATCACAGAAAAGGCCAGTCTCGACACCCATAACATTGGAGAGCCAGTCACTGGAGTACCCATTACAGGTAAAGGCCAGTCACTGGGTCAATGATTACAGAGAATAATCAGTTACTGGAGCTCCATAACAGAGGAAAGGAAGTCAATGAGACACCAGAGGGGAGGGACTGTCACTGAGACCCCTTTCACAGAAGAGAGGCAGTCAATGGAGACAAAATCACAGAGGAAGCCTAGTCACAGAGGCACACATCTCACAGGTAGGCCAGTTACTGTGTCAGCTATCATAAAAGAGGGCCACTCACAGAAGCTCCCATCACCGAGAAAGGTACCTATTACAGAGGAGGGGTAGTCACTTGGGCATCAATAACAGTGGACAGTCAGACACTGGGGCACACATCGAAGAAGCAGACCAATCATGGAGTAGCATAATTTTGAGAAGGACCAGTCACTGGGGCACTGATCACAGTATGAGTTCAGTAACTGATGCACCCATCTCAAAGGAGTCAATCACTGGGGCATCCATCCTGTAGTAGGACTAGTTACTTGAAAAAAATTACAGATAAGGGCAAAACCCTGTGTCACTCATTACAAAAACAAGGGTGACTAGGGCATCCATCACAAAGGAGGGGCTGTCAAAGAGAAGGGCTTGTCACAAAAACACATCAAAAAATAGATATATTTACTGGGACAACCATCACAGAAGAGGGATTGTCACTGTGGCACTTATCATAGAAGGCCTATCACTGGGCATCTATCATGGAGAAGGGCAAGTCACTGGTACATCCATCTCTCAAGAGGCCAGTTATGAGAAACAAATAACAAAGGAGAGTTAGTCAATGAGGCACCCATTATTGAAGAGGCCAAGTAGGACACCCATCACAGAGCAGGATTATTGACCGGAGCAACCATTATGGATGAACATGTGTCACTAGGACATCAATCACAGAGCAGGCCCAGTCAGTGGGGCTCCCTTAATGGAGGAGGACCAGTCACTGGGTCACCCATTATGGAAGAGGACAAGTCACAGGGATCCTGATCACAGGGCAGACCCAGTCACTGAGACAGACCTCACTTGGAAGGACCTCTCATTGGTTTACCCATCACAGAGAAGTGTGAGTCACAGGGGCACATATTATAAAAGAAAACCAGTCACTGGGGCACCCATCACAGACGATAGCAAGTCACTGGGACATTCATCACAAAAAAGTCACTGTGGAACACATCACCGAGGAAGGGCAGTCACTGAGTCACCAATCACAGAGGAGGGACAATCACTATGACACTCAGGAGAGGATCAGGCACTGGTGCTCCAATCACAGATGAGAGCTTGTCACTGGGACTTCAAGCAGGGAAGAAAACCTGTAACTTGGGGACCTATCACATAGAACTGCTGGTCCCAAGGCACCAAATTTGGTGTAGGGCAAGCCACTGGGGAACCATTGGTTTCATAGAGGACACCAAAATAATAAAGTACCTAATATAGAGAAGACCCAAGCACTGGGACACTCATTATAAAGGAGGGTCAGTCTCTGGGGCAAATATTATGTGGGAGGACTCTCATTTTGGAGAATCTGGGGCACCATCAAAGAGTAGGGTGAGTCTCCATTGCACCCACATTGGAGGAGGCCCAGTTACTAGGACACCCATTATAGAGATGTCTAGTCGATGCAACACCTATCACAAAGAATGGTCAATGATTGGGGCACCAATCACAGGTAAAACTCAGTCACTGGGACATCCATTATGGATGGATATATTGGAGCACAAATCACAGAGGAAGAAATATCTCTTGGATGCCCATAAGGGAGGAGAGCTAGTCATTAAGACACCCGTTATATGAGACCCAGTCACTGAGGTAGCAATTCCAGAGAAAAGCTAGTCACTGGGGCACCAATCACAGAAAACAATTAGTCACTGAAAAATTTTCACAGTGGAGGGTCAGTCACTGGTACACCCAGTATTGAGGAGGTCTGATAACTCGGGTATCTATCATAGAGAAGGGCTAGTCACTGGGGCTACCGTAACAGAGGTCAGATCGTTACTGAGGCACCCATCTCTCAGTAAGGCAAACACTGAGGCACCCATAATAGAAGAAAGCTAGTATACAGGACACCCTTTGGAGAGAAGGACCAAACACAGGGGGATCCATTAGAGAGGGGACCATCACTGAAAAAGGGGTGAGTCACTGGGACATACACATTAGTGGTGGGTGAGTCACTGGGTCACCCATCACAAAGGTGGATTAGTTACTGTGGCATACATCAAAGAAGAAAGTCAGTCACTATGACACTCATCAAAGGATATAGCCAGTCATTTGTGCACTCATCACAGAGAAGTTTAGTCACTGAAACAAACATAACAGAGAGGGCTAGTCCCTGTGAACCCAACACATAGTAGGTCAGTCACTGGGGTAGCCATCATAGATGAGAGTCAGTCACTGGGTCACAGTTTAAAGATGAGGGCCAGTAAGTGGAGCGCTGAATATACATGAGGGACAGTCAATGAGGCACCCATCAAGGATGTGAGACAGTCACTGAGGTCAAGATCAGAAAGGAAGCCCAGTCACTGGGAAACCCATCACAGTGGAGACCTATTTACTGAGGCATTCATAATCTAGGAATGTCAGTCGATAGAGAGCTAACATTGAAAAGGCCCCGTCACTGGGACACCATCACAGAGGAGGAATAGTCACTGAGACACCGATTAAACAGGAGGCCAGGTAATTGGAACATGCAAGACAGAACGGAACCAATCACTGAGGGATCCAATTTGAAGGATTTGGAGGACAGCCAGTCACTGGGACACCAATCAGAGTGGAGACCCAGTCAATTAAGCGTCTGTTATACAGGAGTCCTAGACACTAGGACATTCATCACAAAGGATGGCAAGGCCTTGGGGAACCAATTATCGTGAAGGCACAGAAACTGAAGCGGCCATCAAAGAGGATTGCTAGTCACTGGGACAGTCATTTTGGGGCAGGTCGAGTTACTAGGGCACCAATCACAGAATAGTGTTAGTCACTGTGGCACCCATCACAAAGGACCATCATTGGGGCACCAATCACAGAAGAGACTCAGTTACTGAGGCACTCATGAAGGCGGTCCAGTCACTGTAACAGTCATTATGAAAGAGATAGTGTGACACCCATCACAGAGGAGGGCTAGACACAGGAGCACCCATAATGTATGAAGGCTAATAACTGAGGCACAAATCTCAAGGGAGGTCAAGTCCCTAAAGCACAGATCATGGAGGGAATCCAGTAAACAGGGATACCGTCACAAATGAGGTCCAGTCAATGTGGCACCCATTCTGGAGGAGGCCAAATAAATGGGACACCCATCAAGAAGTGGGCTAGTCAGTGGGGCAACCATTATGGATGAGGACCAGTCACTGGGGCACTTATCCCAGAGAAGGGCCAGTGTGGCACACATCATATAGGAGGGCCAGTCACTGGGACAACCATCCTAGAGGAAAGTCAGTCATGGTGGCATCTATCACAGAGGAGGCCTAGTAATGTGAAACCTATTCGAGAGTAGGGCCAGATACTGAGGTATCCATTAGGAGGGGATCAGTAACTGGGACTTCAAACCCAAAGGCTGGCCAGTAATTGGGACAGCTATCAGAAAGAAGGCCAATCCCTGGGGCACTGATCACAGAGAAAGTCCAGTAACTAAGACACGAATCACAAAGGAGGTCTGGTAACTGGGGTACCTTCACAGAGGATGGCTAGTCATTTGTGCACCTATCAGAGAAGATGCCCAGACACTATGGCACCAATAACAGATCACGTTGTCATTGAGACACCCATCACAATGGAAGGTCAGTCTATGGGACACCCAGTATTGAGAAGGCAAGGGAAGTGGAACACCATCACCGAGGAAGTCTAATCAATAAGGAAACCATTGTGGAGAAGAGTCAACCATTGAGACACTGATATGGAGTAGGCTTAGAAACAAGGGCACTGATCCCAGAGGAAGACCAGTCACTGATTCACTCATAACACCAGAGGAAAAGCCACTGGGACACCAAATTTGAAGGAGGGCCAGTTAATGGACAGTCATCACAGAGGTGTTTAGTCATAGGGGCACCAATTATGGGGGAGAGCTATTCCCTGGGACAATCATTAGATATGGGCCAGTCTTTGGGTACCCATCACTTATTAGGGCCAGTCAATAGGGTAAAATTCACAAAGGAGGGGCAGTCACTGGGGTACCCATCACAGAGCAGGACAAGTCACTTTGGCAGTTATTACAGAGGAGGGCCAGTCACAAAGCACACATCACAGAGGAGGATTACTCACTGGGACACCCATTACAGCACAGGACTTGTCACTTATGCATCCATCAAAGAGAGAGATATTCTCTGAGGCACCAATCATGGAGAAGGGCCAGTCACTCGGATCCCCATTACAGAGGAAGTCCTATTCCTCTGGAAGTTCTCATACAGGAAGGTCTATCATGGGGACACCCATTGCAAAGGTGAGTTATTCACTGAGTCATCCATTATTTAGGAGGCTAGTATGTGGAACACCCATCACAGAGAAGGGTTGGTCACTATGAAAACCATTATGGAGGAGTGTCAATCATTGAGCAACCAATCACAGAGGAGACCCAGTCAATGGGGCACAAGTAATAGAGAAAGACCTCTCTCTGGACCATCCATTATAAAGAAGACTCTATCACTAGAACAACCATCAAAGAAGACAACCAGTAACTAGTTCACATATCACAGAGAAGAATCAGACACAGGGGCACCCATCACAGAAGGTTATTCAATGGGGCATGTATTATCTATGAGGGCTGGATATTGGGGCAACGATCACAAGAAGGATCACTCTCCAAGGCACCCAACATAAAGAAGTACCTTTCACTGGGGAACATATTCTAAAAAGGGCCAGTCATTGGGGCACCCATTGGAAAAGAAGGCTACTCACTGGTACACTCATCAGAGAGGAGACTCAGTCATCTGAACAACCATGATTGAAAAGAGTCAGTAACTAGGTCATTCATCACAGAGGAGATCCAGTCCCTAGGTCACCCAATGTAAAAGGCAAGTCAGACACTGAGGAACACATTACAGACAAGGGCCAGTTACTGGGGGGGCACCAATTGTAGAAGAAAGCTAGTAACAGGGACATTTAATAGGAGGTCTCAGTCACTGGAGACCTGATCACAAAAAAGTGATAGTAATTGGGGCAGGCATCACAGAGCATCAAAGTCAGTGTGGTTTCCATCACAGAAGAGGGCTAATCATTGGTGCACCTGTCACAGAGGAGGCATAGTCATTAAGGCACCAATTACAGAGTCAGAGCTGTCACTAAGACATCCATCACAGAAGAGGACCAGTCACTGGGGCATCCATCACAGAAGAAGGTGAGTCACGGAGCTACACATATTGGAGGAAGGTCAATCACTGGGAAACGCATCACAGAGGTGGACTAATCAGCAGTATTTAAATTATGGAGGAGGCCCAATAACTAGGAATCCCATCACAGAGGATGTCCAGTCACTGGGGCAATCATCACATAAGAAAGCTAATCTCTGGTACACCCAAAAAAGAAGAAAGCCAGTCACTTTGACACCAATCACAGAGTAGGCCATTCAGTGGGGTATCCATAGTAGATGAGGCCCAGTCACTGAGGCACACATTATGGAAGAGGCCCATTCACTAGGTCAACCATCACAGAAAACAGTCAGTCCCTGGGACACACATCACTGAGGAGAGCAAGACACTAGAACATCACTCATAAAGGAGTGCTCGTCACTAGGGCATTCACTGTGGAAGTGGGCAAGTCACTGTGGCATCAATCACAGAGGACAGTCACTGACTGGATAACATATTAGGAGAGCTCAGTAACTGGGGCTGTGATCAAAGACGAGGGTTAGTTTGGGGCAGTCACACAGAAGAGGCAAAGTCAATATGGTACCAATAACAGAGAAGTTGTATTCCCTGGGGCATCTATTACATATGAGACACAGTCATGTAGGAATCTAACACAGAGGCAGGTCTGTCACTGAAGCATTCATCATAAAGCAGGACCAGTAACTGGGGCATACATTAGGAGGAGGACTAGTAATTGAAACTCTTATCACCAATCCAAAATAAGGTCCAGACTGAGGCACCAATCTCAAATGAGGTCCAGACACTGGGGCATCCATATGAAGGATGATCAATCACTGGGTCACTGATCACAGAGAATAGCCTGCTACTGGTGCACTCATCAGAGAGAAGGCCCAGTAACTGGGATATTCATCACAGACAAGGGTAAATCACTGGGACATTCATCACAAAGGAAGACCAGTCACTGGGTCACCTATGACTGAGGTTGGATAGTCTCTGATGCACTCATCACCAGAGTAAGACCAGTCTCCAGGCCACCCATCACAAAGTAGGTCTAGACACTGAGACCCTACCATCAAGGAGAACCAATAAAGGAGACACCCTTCGTGGAGTAAGGCCAATAACTGTGGTGCCATAACAAAGGAGGACCAGTAACTTGGGCAAAAATTATAGAAGATGGTGAGTCACTGGGGGGCCCAATTTGGAGGATAGTCTGTGACTGTGACACCCATCCCAGAAGTGGACTAGTCACAGGGGCTCCCATTATGGAAGGGATGCAGTCACTGACACTCACATCCCAGCAGAGGGCCAGTCACTGGGGCTCCAATTATTAAGGAAGAGCAGTTACTGTGGCAACCATCACAGAAGGTGTATAATCACTGGTGCACCCATCAGAGAAAATAGCCAGTCAATGTGACATCCATCACAGAGGAGAACCAGTCAATGAAAATCTATCACAGGGAAGAGCCAGTCATTTGAGAAACCATCACAGAGGAGGTAATTCACTGGAACACCCACAACAGTGAAGTGATAGTCACTGGGAACCCAATACAGAGGACACATCACTGAGACACACATCACAGGTGAGTTCCAGTCATTGGGACATGAATTACAAAGAGGGGCCAGTCAGTGCAACCCGCATCGAGAAGTACCAGTCCATAGGAAACACATCACAGAGGAGGACTAGGCAACCATTATGGATGAGGACCAATCACTGGAAAACCAATCACAGAGGAAGCCCAGTCACTAGGATACCCATAATTATGGAAGGCCAGTCACTAGGGAAACCATTATATGGGAGGGCAAGACACTGGGACCCCCACTCAGGGGAGAAGTAGTCATTGGAAAAAACAGCACAGAGAAGAACCAGACACTGGGACACCAATAACAGAGGAGGGCTAGTCACTGAGGCGTTCATTATGGATGAGGGTTAATCACTTGGGCATTGATCACAGAGGACAGCAAGTCACTGGGGCAGCCATTAGAAGAGTGTCAGTCCCTGGGGCACATATAGAGGTGAGCCAGTCACAGGAGGCAACTATTATGTCTTCTATTGAGAAGTGTCTGTCATGTATCTTGCCACAGAGAAGTTTACTCACTGGAGCACCCAACAGACAGGAGAGCTATTCACTTGGGCACCCATCAAAAAGAAGTGCCAGGCACTGATTCACACATCACAGGTGAGGGCCAGTTACTAAGGAAATCATTATGCCAGTCACTGGAGAACACATTAAGAGTGATCTATCATTGGGGATTTGATCAACACAGGAGGACCAGTAACTGGGGAACCAACACAGAGGAGGTAAATTCAGTATGAGACTCATAACAGAGGAGTATTATTCACTGAGACACCTTTCACAGAGAAAACCTAGTCACTGGAATAACCATAACAGAGGTCATATAGTCATTGAGGCACCTGCCAGAGAGGAGGACCCGTCTTTGTGTCATCAATCATAGAGGAAGGTTAGACACAGAGGCACCCATTACAGAGTAGGCCAAGTAACTGGGGATCCATTATGAAGGAGAACAAATCTCTGGATAACTCACTATAGAGATTGATCAATTACTAGGGCAACCATTCCAGAGGAAAGTGAGTCACTGGTGCACCCATTGTGGAGTAGGGTCAGCCATTGAGACACCTACTACAGAAGTTGGCTAGTCAGAGAATCCCCCATTATGTAGAAGACCCAGTTATAGAAGACCCAGATACTGGGACTCCCATATCACAGGAAGTACAATCACTAGGTATCTCATTATGAAGAAGGTCCAACATTGCGATGATGGTAAGAGAAGACTAGTAACTGGTGAACCCACAATGGTGTGTGGTTTGTCACTGGGGAAAGCAGCACAGAGGAGATCAGTCACTGGGCATTCATGGCACAAGGTTACCAGTCATTGGGGCACCCGTAAAGGGAAAGGCAGCCACTGAGGCATACATTACAGGGGAGGGCCAGTCTCTGGGCACCAATTAGGATATTTCAGTCACTGGATCTCCAAACAGTGGAAGGGCAGAAATGGAAGCAATCATCACAGAGGGGCACCAGTAACTGGGGAAGTTATCACAAAGGAGGCAATATCAGTGGTACCAATCAGAGCGTAGGGTTAGTCACTGGGGTGCCTATCATAGAGATGACACAGTCACTGAGGCACCCATCACAGAAGAGAGCCAGTAAATGGAGCACCCTTTAGGCAGAGGCACAATCACTGTGTCGCCTATAACAGAAGAGAGCCAGTCACTGGCACAGGCATCAGAGAGGAGGGGCAGTCACAGTGACATACATCAGCAAATAGAGTTTTTCACTGCCTCACCCATTACAGTGTAGGACAAATCGCAGAGTCACAAATAATGGAGAAGCGTCATTCCCTGGGACATCCATTACAGAGGAGGGTAGCCATTGGGGCACCCATCATACACGAAGAAGAGTCACGAGGACATCCTTCACAAAAAACAGCCAGTCACTGAGTCACTCATTACTGAGGAGGCCAAGTAAATGGTACACCCATCACAGAGGAGGATTAGTCACTGGGAAAAACATGATACAGGTGTACCAGTCACTGGGATACAAATCACAGAGCTCGTGTCACTGGGGCACACAGAATAGAGGAGGACAAGTCTCTAGGGGCATCCATTATGGAGGAAGCCCAGTGACTGGAGCAACCATTACAGAGGAGATACAGTTACTGGGCTACCCATCACAGAAGAGAGTGAGACACTGGTGCACAGATCACAAAAGAGAGCTGGTCACTAGGCATCCATTTGTATGAGGTCAATCACTGTGGCACCAATCAGAGCAAAGAGCCAGCCACTGGAGCAGCCATCACAGAGGAGAGCTAGTCACTGGAGCGCATAATATAGAGGAGGCCCATTCATGGGAGAACACAGAAGAAGACTATTCACTGAGACACCCTTCAGAGAGGAAAGCTAGTCACTGACACAGCCATCACAGAGGAAAGCCAGTCACTGGGGTACCCATTACAGTGGAGGTCTAGTCACTGGGACACCAATTATGGAGAAGACCCAATCATTACAGATGAGACTAAGCATTTGGGGCATATAAATTGGAGCAGAGCCAATCCCTAGGATAACAATCACTGAAGAAGGCCAGTCAATGGAGCACCTGTTATGGAGGAGGACTAATCACTAGGACAACAATTATGGAGAATGCCCAGAAACTGGGGCACCCATCACAGAGGAGGGATAGTCACTGGAGCACCCATTTTGGAGGAGGCTCAGTTATGAAGACACCCATAATAGAAGAGTTCTAGTCACTGTGGAACCCATTAGAGAGGATGGCCAGTCATCTGTCACCAAATCAGAGGAGACACAGTCACTGAGGCACTCATTATGGAAGAGGCCAAGTTACTGTGACATCCTTCACAGAAGAGGCCTAGTCACTATGTCACCCTTCATATATGAAGGCTAGTCCATGAGCCGTCAATTACTAGGGAGACCTAGTTACAGGATCACACAATATGAAAGAGTTCCAGCCTGGCTCGGTGGCTCAGCCTGTAATCCCGCGCCTTTGGGAGGCTGAGGTGAGTGGATTGCCTGAGCCCGCGGGTTCGAGACCCACCTGGGCAAGTGAGACCTCATCTCTACAATAAATCAAAAATTAGCCGGGCGTGGTAGCGCGCGCCTGTAATTCTGGCTACTTAGAAGGCTGAGGCGGAAGGATCGCCGGAGCCCAGCAGGTCGAGGCTGCGGTGGCCGGGAGCGGCCACTGCACTCCAGTCTGGGCGACAGAGTGAGACTCCAACTCAAAAAAAAAAAAAAAAAAAGAGTTCCCGTCACAGTGACTTCACTCAAAAAGAATGGCCAGTCATGGGGAAACCATTATGGAAGAGGCTCAATAAGTGTCACACCCATCACAGAGGAGGGCTAGTCACACCCATCACAGAGGAGGGCTAGTCACTGAGTAAACTATTATAGAGGTGGGCCAGTCACTGGGCACTGATCACAGAGGAGACCCAGCAACCTCAACACACATAATGGAGGATGACCAGTCACTGGGATACCAATATAGAAGAAGTCTAGTCTCTGGGGGCACTGATCACAGAGGAAGGCCAGTCACTGGTGCACCCATCACATAGGAGAGCAAGTTACTAAGGCACCTAGTTTGGATGAAGACTAGCCACTGGTCACCCATCACAGAGATGGGCTTAACACTGGGACACAAATTATGGCGGAAAGATAGCCACTGGGACAACCATCACAGATGAATACCAGTCACTGGAGCATCCATCACACAGGAGTACCAGTCACTTGGGTACCCATCACAGGTGAGGGACAGTCACAAAGGCATACACCACAGAGGAGAACTAATCACTAGGACATCCATCACAGAAGATACCTTGTCAGTTTGGAATCTTTCATAGAAGAACTCTGAGCCACCAATTAAGAAGGAGGGTCAATCACTGCCACCCATCACAGAAGATGACTTGTCAGTTTAGCACATATCACAGAGGAGGGACAGCCACTGGGAAAAAAATAATGGAAAAGGGCCTGTCACGGGCCACCCATTCCACAGGATGATCAGTCACAGAGACACCCATCACAAAGGCAGGTCAGTCACTGAGGCACCCGTTATTAAAGAATCACTGTAAGTGGGATGACCATAACAGAGGAGGGTTAGTCACTGAAGCAAACATAATGAATGACAATAAGTCACTGGAGAATCAGTTGCAGGAGTGGTTCTCAATGTAATAAAAGAAGGGCTGTCGGGACACTCATTATGTAAGAAGCACAGTCACTAAGTAACCATCATAGAGGAGAGCCAGTCACTGGGATACACATCACACAAGAGAGTAAATAATGGGGGAGGATTAAGCACTGGGGCATTCATTATGGATGAGAGACAGTCACTGTGGCTCAAACATGGAGGAGGCCCAGTCACTGGGGCACCCATTAGAAGGGGCTCAGACACTGGGGCTCCAATCACAGAAGAGGGATAGTAACTTGGGTAGCCTTCACAGAGAAGAACTCAGTCTGGTACATAGCTGAGAGGAACATCAGATACTGGAACATTTTTTACAGAGGGAATCAGTCATCTGGGAATCCATCACAGAAGAAGGTCAGTCACTGGGGCACATATTATAGAGGATAAACACTAACTGGGGCATCTATCAAATAGGATAACCTGTTAATTGTACACCCCTCACTAAGGAAAGCCTTTTACTGGGACATGCAACAGAGAAGAGGTCTAGACACAAATTATGGAGGAGACTCTGTTACCGGAACACCAATCACATAGGAGGGTTAGACAATGGAGCATCTTATTTGGAAGGGAGCAGTCACTGGGGCACCAATCATTGAGGAGTCCCAGTCAATGGATGATCCATTATTGAGGAGGCCCAATCACTGTGACAGCCATCACAGAGGAGGACTAGTCATTGGGCCACCCATCATATATGAAAGCTAATCACTGAGACAACAATTACTAAGAAGGTCCACACATTGTTGTACACACTATGGAAAAAGTCCAACTACCGCAGCACTCCTCAAAATAAGGTCCAGACAAAGGAGCACCCATTATGACTAACCATACCAGAGAATGGATAGTCAATGGGGAACCATCATGGAGTAGGGACAGTCACTGGGCACCAGAAAGGAGAGACAGAGATTGGGGCACTCACATAGAGAAGGATCTGTCACTGGGGACCAATATGGAGGAACTTCAATCACTGGGCCACAGATCACAAAAGACCAGTCACTTGATACCCAACAAAAAAGAGCGAGTCACTGAGACACACATTTTGGATAACAGCAATCACTTGTCACCCATTACAGAGGTGGACTAATCATTGGGACACAAATTATGGAAGACTAGTCACTGGGAGAACAATCTCAATTGAAGACCAATCACTATGGCACCTGTTACAGAGCAGGGTCAGTCACTGTTGCATCCATCACAGAGGAAGGCCAGTCCAAGAGTTATGCATCACAGTGGAGGTTTATTCACTTGGACTCCCATTATAGAAGAGGATGTGTCTTTGTGGCTCAGTCAGTGGCCAATCACTCAAACATTCATTATTAAGGAGTAACACATACACAAGAGGGCCAATCACAGGACACCCGTCACAAAGGAGGGCTAGTCAACTGGGACACCCATTATTAGTAGTACTACTCAATGGGACAACCATTATGGGGTGCCAGTCACGGGGCATCAATCACAAAGCAGACCCAGTCACTAGGACACCCATCACATTGGAGAGCTAGATACTGTCTGAAACATCACAGAGAGGACCAGTCACAGGGGCACTCATCAGAGAGGAAAGTTCATTTGGGACAAACCTCACAAAGGAAAGTCAGACCCTGGGGCACCCATCAGAGAGGAAGGCTAGTCACTAAGGCATCCATGATGGATGAGGGACATTCACTAAAGTATCAAGTACAGAGGAGGGTCAATCACCGTGGCATCCATCACAAGGAGTGCCAGGAGGACCAGTCACTGGGGCAGCTTTTATAGAGAATGGTCAATTACTGGGCACCCATGACAGAAGAATGTTACTGACTGGGATACTCATCAAAGAGGAGAGTCAGTTACTGGGTCAAGAGTCACAGAAGATAGCCAGTTACAATGGAGCCCATTATGAAGGAATCCCAGTAAGTGAGACATCCATCTCAGAGGACAAGTCACTAAAGAACCATTATGGAGAAGGACAAGTCACTGGACACCAATTACAGAAGAGGCACAGTAAATGGAGCTCCCATGTGGAAAAAGTCCGGGCAGCAGGGCACCCATCACAGATGAGGGCGATTCACTGAAGTACTCATTTTGGCTGAGGGCCAGTCACTGCTCACCCATCACAGAGGTAGTCTAGTCACTGGAAAACCAATTTTGGAGGACAGAAAGTCACCAGGACAACCATCACAGATGAGAGTCATTCACTGGAGCATCCATCACACAGAAGGACTAGTCCCTAAGGAATCCATCTCAAAGGACAGGCAGTTAGTAGAACACCCATCACAGAGAAGGGTCAGTCACTGTGGCACCCATCACAATGGAGAGCCACTCACAAAGGCATGCATCATCGAGGATGGCAAGTCACTGGGTGAAAGGACATAGCACGAATTTGTTATGCCCAATGAGCAGCCATTTTAATATTGCCTAAATCTTGTGTTTTCCTAGAAATTAACTTAACTTACCCTCTAATCACTAGCCATGATAAGACCTGGTTATTCAGAGGTATCCATTGATAATTGTCTTACTAACCCCCTTCCTAGCTTGTTTTGTACTTATTAGCTATTCTATTACAAGTATTTTTCTCCAACCCCAAAGACCCTAGTTAACCTAATCAGACCTTGGTGACCTCCATGTCACAAGCAAACCCCACCACCATGACACCAATCATATGACTAATCCAACCATTCATCTGCTGTCCATCGCCTGATGTCAGTACCTGTCTTTTCATGATGACTTGGAACAGACCACCTCCCCAATCATCTTAATAACCTTTCCCTATCAAAAGAAAGAATTAAAATGATTTGACTCATCCATGATCAGGAAGGGAACTGTATCTTACTAGATTCTAGTGGGGCCATGTGTTCTTTGAACTATGCTCATCACTGTGTTTACTGGCTTTGGTCCCCTCCCCTTCCTTAGGAAGGTGAATTACATATTCCTTTCTTTCTAAATTACTTTCTAAATAAACTGTATTTCCGATTCAATTTCTGTACAATCCCTTGCACCTTTCTCATGGCACCGGATCTCATACCAGACACCTAATCACTGGTAAGCTTGACCTAACATTCTGGAGGCCCCGCTGGAAATATGACCTAACACCAGGATACCCATTACAAAAGAGCACTCCTCACTGTAGCAAGCATCACAGTGGTTATCTGCGGGGGACCAGTCCCTGCGGAGAGACTTGGAGTGTCCCTGGAAGGTGTGGTGGCGTCAGCAATTGTTCTGGAGGAACAAAGAGACTGGACTCCTGCCTAGTGCAGGAGCCGATACTGTAGGAAGAGACTGGACTTCTGTCTAGTGCAGGAGCCGATTCTGAGACTAAGCTCCTGTCTAGTGCAGGAGCCGATTCTGCAGAAGAGATAGACATAGAAAGAAAGAAAGACAAAGAAAGAGAATGGACCACTGTTCAACGGATTGAGCAGAAGCTCACCCACCAGACGCTTCCTCAAGCATGAGTGAGGGTAATCCCAAAATTATCTTACTGTTCCTCATGCTTGGTTCATATTCCTCAAAAGCAATACAACAGTTCTAATATCATAATATTCTAATGATCAATAACTTTTAAAACTTATGCATACACAACATTTAATGACTAAAGTTAATCCTAACTCCATTGTATTTTACACGGTTTCTATCTATGCTATTAAAAACTCTTAATTATAGCCCAAACCAGTTCCTAAGGAATATGGCCTAGTCCAG
>CAUYQG010007786.1:0-37467 GCA_963574415.1 Tarsius wallacei | reverse complement strand
GATCTAAGTCTCAGCATATCCTGTGTGGAGGGGTGGATCTGCTCAGACATAGGCTGCAGAGGCAGCCGTATTTAGACCGGGGCGGTGACAGTTCCAGGACCACAGCGGTGACGGTGACGATGGTGTCCGGCTGTAGCAGTGAGAGCGAAGAGTGTCTAGACCGCAGGCGGCTAGCCCAGCCGAGCCGCTTGCCGTGGGGTCGGGGTGGGGTGGGTCGGGTGGAGCCGCCTACAGCATCCCGCTGCAATGATCAGTGGCGTTGGTATCGGTGGTGATCAGTAGCGGTGTCTTGGCCGTAGCGGCGAGCCGAGCCGCTTGCGACAGTGGCGCTGCCGCCCCAGAAGCCAGTGGTAGCGCTGGGTCCCCAGCCGCTGGCGGTGGCGGCGATCACTGAGCCGCTTGTGGCAGTGGCGCCACCGGGTCGCTGGTAGCGGCTGCGGTGGTGGTGGGCCCTGGGTCGCCGGTGGCACCTCGGGGCAGCGGCGCCTGCGGCGTGGGCGCCCCCTGGATCGCTGGCGTGGGCGGGCCCTGGGTGGCATCGGCGGCGGCATCCGCCGCGTGGGCAGGGCCCCGGGTCGCCTCAGCGGCGGCACCCACGGCGGCGCGCCCCGGGTGCCCGGGCGTCCGCGGCTTGGGCGGGGCCCCGGGTCGCCTCGGCGGCGGCGCACCCCGGGTGCCCGGGCGGCAGCGGCGGCGCGCCTCGCACCGGCGGCCTCCGCGGCGTGGGCGGGGCCCCGGGTTGCCTCGGCGGCAGCGCCCGCAGCAGCACGCCCCGGGTCCCCGGGGCGGTGGCGGCGCGCCTCGGGCCAGCTGCTTCTGCGTCCGTGGCGTGGGCGGGCCCCGGGTCGCCTCGGCGGCAGCACCTGCGGCAGCGCGCCCCGGGTCCCCGGGGCGGCGGCGGCGCTCCTCAGCTTGGCGGCGTCTGCGGCGTGGGCGGGCTCCGGGTCCCCGGGGCGGCGGCGGCGCGCCTCGGATCGGCTGCGTCCGCGGCGGTGGCGGGCCCTGGGTCGCCTTGGCGGCGGCGCCCCGGGTCACCGGCGGCAGCCCCAGGCTGCCGGCAGGGGTGGCGGCCGCTTTTACTTCAGGCCCGCTGTAATGCCTCTGCGGTGTCCGTGGACAAGTTCCGTGTGGGGAGCAGGCCCCCTGGGAGAGATCCGGAGTCTTTCTGTGTCCTCTTCTGCAGAGGTCTCACAGACCACGCTGCCCGGTGGCCATCTTGGCCCCTCCATCCTGAACTCACATTCTTATTGGTTTGTTCATTCATTTGACAAATATGTATGGGCCAGGTATCCTGATAGACGGCATAAGAATAATACATAGCCTTGCCCTCCTAGAGAGTCCATGTAACTGGCACATTAAAATCATTACTCTTTTATTATGGAAAATTTAAGACATACACAAGCAGAGCAGCAAATTATGTATTGAATGCCATGAATCTATCACCAGTTTCAAGCATTATCAACTTGTGGCCAACCTTATTTAAACTCTACCCCTCCCCTCTCATATTCTTTTGATGCAAATCCCAGAAATCATATTATTTCATCTGTAAACATTTCAGAATGTAGCCATAGAGAATAAGATCTCTTTTAAAAAAAAAACTATATCATTAATAATAATTCCTTAATATTATCACTGTCTGGCCAGTATTTACATTTCTGTCTCATAAATGTAAATTTTAAAAATTATTTTAATTAGGATCCAAGAAAGATGCACACATTGCAATTACTGAAGTAGGTTTATGTTTTAAGTCTCTTTTAATCTATTGCAGTTGGTCTCTGGGGCAGGGTCTGAATGGCCTGGGAACTCACTACAAATGCATATTCTCAGCCAGCCTCAGACCTACTGGATCAGAATCTGGAGGTGGGACTAGTTTTAACAAGCCCATGCCTGTCAAAGTTTGAGAACCTCTGACCTATAGGTCCTCCTCCTTTCCTGTATATTTTCCTTGTGAGTATTTCTTGGAGAAGCCTGACTGTTGTCTTGCAGAGTCTCCCCCGTCTGGGTTTTGCTAGTTGACCACCAGATGCTGATTAAAACAAGTTCCTGTCTCCTCTACACCAAGGGTTTTGAGAAGGCTTTCCTCTCTCAAATGGGGGGGAGGGGGGAGCTGACTTTTGGGGATGGGGGCCCCTGGAAGATGATGCAGAATTTGCCTGCTATAGAAGTGGGGAGAATTCCAGGCAGGGGAATAGTGTGTGCAAAGGCCTGGAGGCCGGATCAAGCA
Source organism: Tarsius wallacei (assembly GCA_963574415.1). Classification (NCBI taxonomy): domain Eukaryota; kingdom Metazoa; phylum Chordata; class Mammalia; order Primates; family Tarsiidae; genus Tarsius; species Tarsius wallacei. The sequence goes on along the minus strand of CAUYQG010007786.1, from coordinate 35,243 downwards.
CAAATGTTCCAGGGTCTGTGGATATGTTTGGTATGGTCAGGAATGGGGACAGTGAGGGAAAGAAGAGGTTGCAGAGGGAGGTAGGGTGGACTTGGAAAGGCCCAGGTGCTAGCAGTGTGCTTGGCTTTGTCTCATGGAGTATGGATATTAGGGGAAGACCCTGACAAGGTTGAGTAATATGAGCAGTCCTCAGTTTTGATCAGATAGCTCTGACTGCAGGGTGAGTGTGGCCTGGAGGGGGAAGGGAGACTATAGGGTTGGAGACCAAGGCTATAGTGATGACTTTGCAGAGAAAAGAGTGAATTTGAGAGATGCTAAATAGTAGGAATGACAGGGCTTGGGGATGGAATGAGAAGGGAGGGAGTCTAGGAAATCTCCCATCTGAGAGCAATGGTGGTTTCCCTGGTGAAAGGGGTATCTGAGGAGAGAGGCAGATCTGGGTAATTTGAGAGTTGATCCCTCATATGGGATTATTAATATACATAGAAGTAACTCAGCATGTATATTATTAATATCCCAACTCAAGGAATGTTATGACTGAGTTGTGAAAGACCTCACTGGCCCTCCAAGTCTGTGAATAGTCAATGAGTCCACTTTTGGGCACACATAAAAGCATCCATCCACTCATCCATTCATCCATCCTTCCATCCACCCACCCACTGACCACCACTCACTCACTGATCCATCCTTTTACCCACTCACCCTCCCACCCATTCATTCACCTGCCCATCCATTCATTTACTCATCTCTCCACATATCCACTCATCCATTAATCCATCCATCCACTCATCCATTCATCCATCCATCCACCCGCCCACCCACCCATCCACCCATCACCCACTCACCCTCACACTCATCCATCCATCCATCCATCCATTAATTCACTCAGCTATCCATCCATCTGTCCATCCATCCATCCATCCATCCATCCATCCATCCATCCAATTCGCCCACCCATCCATCCATCCACTTGTCTGTTCATCCATCTATCCACCCATCCATCCATCCATCCATCCATCCATTTTTTGAGTGCTTGTGACATGTCAGGAGCTGAGAAATCAAAGATGAAGAAAGATATGATCCTGCCCCAATAAACAATCTGGAAGAGAAGCCAGATGGATAGAAGCATGTGGGGTGCTCTGGTGAAGCCCCTCCAAATGCTGGAAGGCAGGGGCTCATGAAAATTAATAGGAAAATTGTTAGTTTAGCAAGTATTTACTTTCCTCAGCAGTTACCTGGACATGCAGAGACACAAGTTGGAGGTGCACGAACCAGTGTATGAGCCTGCAGTTAGGAGAGAGAATATGAGTCACCCCCACTGATAGTCTGGGGTTGCAAGGACTCTGGGGGTTTCTCTGTCTCTGGGGAAACACAGCTGCCCCAGTTCTCTCTCTCTGAAGCATCTCCAGTACTATCCAGGGAGGCAGGAGGGGTAACAAGAAAGTGCTGTCCAGTGTCAGGATGGGCCAGGCTCAGCCCACCACTTGGCTTGGGCTTGGTGCTGTGGTCTCTGCCACAATAAATGTTCATTTCCATAATTATTATTTAGCACTTGGAGAGCAGTTATTTTACATCAGTGTTCTTTGTAGTGAGAGGGTCTCCCGGTTCACGCCAATAAAATTTCCATTTACTTTGGACATCCACCATGGTGATTAAAAAAAAAGCCCATAAATTATTTACTGAAATGGAAGCTCAGCTTATGGTAATAATGCATTAGTTCAGCTAGCCATGAAGTCTGCAATAGGGTAATAAAAGATTTTTTATTTTCCTTCTTAAAATATATTTGCCAGTAACCTACATATGACCTTGAGCTGATCAATTTTCAGAGATGACACCGCAGGCAGAGCATATAAAGAGAGAAAAAGAGACAGCCTTTTTTCAAATAGCCTGATTTTCGGCAATTGTCAACAAAGGCCTGTCATCTCACAGCCTGTAGGAGAAAAGAAATGAAAAAATATGTATATTGCATTTTCTCCTCCCATCATAAGGACCAGACCTTAAAACTCCTTTTGAAATTCGGCATTTATTTAATAGCTACATAAATCTGAAAGCAAGCAAGAAGGACCACTTGGAGAAGCTAGCATGTCACTATTGTGGAGACCACCTGTCACATTTCGTGTGAGCCTGGAACCTTGTAAAATAATGTCAGCCCTGTGGTTCTGTCTTCATCTTTAAAAATGTATATTTATGGAGCAGGATCGATTTTGTGTGTCTCAGAAAGTCTACGATTCTGCTCACGGCCATTTGCTGACTAATGTCTCCAGCAGAGGAGAGCAACAAGCAAGTCCATGAATTATGGCTCTCTTTGAGATTCTCGTATCAAAACTATTTTTTATTTTAAGAATGTCTGCTTTGATTAAAACCATTAGAGCGGGGAGCAAATAAAAAATGTGCCTGAATTTTATGTGTGTTGCATTTTATAGCAGGAACCTTGATGAAGCCCACATTTTAATTCTTATACCACTAAGGCAAGCAATGAAGACTAAACTAACAAGTTAATTTACTTCCTCCTTAACTGCCTGGTTTGGGGTTCAAAAAAAGTCTGTGACAGGAGACTTGGTAGAGTAATACTTTTACTTATTTATCATCTACATTGCTGCAATGGTGAAATTTATTTAATGTGTTGGGATGGGGATGGCTCAGGTTTATGAGTGAAGCTATAACCACCTGTATCAATTTATTTTTATATTCACTAAACTAAAAAAGATTGTACACTACACAGGACTGAAGTAATGCTAAATTATTTATAACTAATGACAAAGGAGATCTGATTAATTTTGGTTTGTTTACTAGAAAGCTCCAGGGTAGCTTAACCATAGTTTTGTGGCTGATAGTTTGCATTCTTAAAAGTGTTTTTCCGATTCTGTGATGTGAAATCATCGGATCTCTCCATGTTACAGAATTTCAGGGTGACTTAGTGCTTGAAATGGAAGATGCTTTGAGTGGTCTTTATTTAACCTAGTTGGAAGAGTGTGGTAGGTATTTCTTAAAACTCCCAGCTCCTTGACCACATTTCCTGAGAAAGCACTTTCCTTTCATCTCTTTTAGCAGTCTTCCTTCCCTACTGCCACAGAAGGGTCTGCATTTTCTTTTCTTCTGCTTCCTCTCTGTCTTCCAAGCCTGGGCTATAAAAACCTCTATTCATGTTGAGGTGTTAGCTTTGCCTTTCTCTTCTGTTCTAGTGTGCCCAAGTCAACCTGTGGGTACTGAACTGGAATATCCCATGGATGGAAGTAGTCCTGGGGGAGATGTTGTATTAGCTTTACAGAAGCAGCATAGATAGGGCCACAATTAATTAATTTCTTACTTTGGATAATGATGTTAGTATAGTTGATAGCCAGGGCATAAGCATATACCTTGTACCTATAGACATTCTACATATCAACTGTCTCCCCTTGTCTATTAGCCTGTATCTGTCAAATATCCATAGTTTAATAGATAACATTCCATTGATCTTGTGTTTTTCCTAATCATTTACTATTGAATGAGAGATCTCAAGTCTTGTTGGGGCTATTAGCAAACAGAATTAAACTCCCCACACCTCTTAGTGTAGGCTTTTCCATGTTATACCTCCCCCCATTTTTGAGCACCACTTTGACAACCTAAGTAGTAAAGTAAAGAAATATTAGTGTGTTTCTACAGGCTTTGTATATTTCTGTGCTGGACTGATGGACATTAACTGGTGAATTATCTTTGATTTGGAGTTTGTAGATATATAGATGTGAGTATGCACGATGTGCAAGTATCTATGCAACTATTACTCCTCCATGCTGTCTATGCAGATCAGTTTAAAATTATCATACAATGTAGCTGAATTTTAATTTCTGATAGAAGTTTAGCTGCCTCTAGGCCTGGCTGAGTGATCAGCAAGTCAGATGATTTGTTTAATTCTATGCCAGTTGCACTGGGGGAGGGAGGTATGGGGAGAACCCAGATATTCTTGGTTCTTGCCCTCAAAGTATCCAAGAGTCTCCTGAGGGCCCAAAGCATGCGCTCAATGTGTTGCCTGACCCATGCTATTTTGCAAATCAATGGGATGACCCCGGACATGCTCTGAGAAGGGCTGACTGATAGGATAATTAGAACCCAGCAACAACGGGGTGGATGGTTTTTCTGCAGATAATAGCTTGTTTGCTAATTGCCAACACCAGATTTTCTGGGCAATTAGACATTTGGTTTCTTCCAAGTTCATCTGTGCAAATGTGGATACATGGCCCCAGGCCTTCCAGGTAGCAGGTGGAGAGTGTGGCACTTGGTGTTGATGGCATGTCTCCACAGGCTGCCCCAAGGGCCATGGGCAGGGAAGACAGCTCACCAACAGGTGGAAGGACCATCTGTCTGGGTCCTCTAGTGGAGAGGCAGAGTTCCCCCTGCTTTTATGGAAGGGAGGCGCTTGTGTTGGAAGATTAGCAAAGAGGGTGGAGCTTAGCTGGCTCTTCTGGGAATCCAGCTTACTTTTCCATTCTCTATTCAAGAGTTGTAGTCATTAATAGAAAAAGAAATAGCTTTCCCTCCAGATGAACAAATTGATTTTTTAAAAATGTTTTTTTATTGTGGTAAAGTATATATAGTATATAACATAAAGTTTGCCATTTTAACCATTTTTAACTGCACAATTCAGTGGTATGAGTAATATTCACATTGTGCAACCATCACCACTGTCTATTTCCAACACTTTTCATCACCCCAAACAGAGACTCTCCACCCAGTAAGCAAGAACTCCACATTCCTCCCTTCCACCTGTTGGCGAGCTGTCTGCCCTGCCCATGGCCCTTGGGGCAGCCTGTGGAGAGATGCCTCCAGTAACTTCTGATCTACTTTCTGAGTCCATAAATTTGCCTATTATGGATATTCCATGTAACTGGAATGGTACAATACTTGTCCTTTTGTGTCCAGCTGTTTCACTTAGCACTTTTTTTAGGTTCACCCATGTTGTAGCATGTATACGAATGATATAAGAATGTCATTACTCTTTATGGCTGGGTACTAGTCCATTATATAAATATGCTGCATTTTGTTTATTCATTCGTCTGTTGATGGGCACTTGGGTTCTTTCCACCTTTTGGTTATTGTGAATAATGCTGCTATGAACATTCACATGCAAGCATCTCTTTGAGACTCTGTTTTTAGTTCTTTTGAGTAGATACCTAGGAGTGGAATTGCAGGTCATATGGTAAGTCTATACTTGACTTTTCGAGGAACTGTTCCACAGCACTTGCCCCATTGTACATTCTTACTAGCAATGCACAAGGGTTCCAGTTTCTGCACATCCTTGCCAACATTTGTTATTTTTCTTTTAAAATTATTATATATTATTAAATTACTAAATTATATATTGTAATTATTAAATATTATTATAGCTATCCTAGTGGAGGTGAAGTGACATCTCATTGTGGTTTTGATTTACACCTCTTTAAAGACAAATAATGTTCAGCATCCTTTTATGTGCTTATTGGCCATTTATATATCGTCTTTGGAGAAATGTCTATTCAAATCCTTTGCCTGGTGAGCTGGGTTTTTTTGCCTCTGATTACATGTTTATGCATCTCTCTCCCTGAGTTAAGAACTGAGCCTCATCAGGAGGAGAGAGGCTATGAGCCTGCAGAGAAAGGAAGTGGCTGTGCAGATTTGAGGCTTCACATTCACTCCTGCATGATTCATTTCATTCCCACAGCCTGTTTGGTACCATCTGTAATGATGCTGCCTGAGTTCTCACCAAGTAGAAAAAGAAATCAGCGAGAGCCTGGGATTAACCCAAAGTGATTTAGCAGAATAGGCAGATGGAGCCATTCCTTGTGCTCCCCTGGAAGCAGATAGGCCTTTCTCAGACTCTTCAAATCCTCTGGGTTTCCTCAACCACAAGTATTGTTTTAGAAAATTACCCATTTTTCCCCAGCAGGCATTAGACTATATATTAGCCAGAGTAGCAAGTGCAGAATACCCCAGATGGTGTCCGGTGGTCACAGGTGCCCAGCATCCAGCCTTCTCCTCAGTGGGAGCATGCTGTCCTTGCTCGAGTGCTCTGTGGCCCTGCCAGTCCTGGGCAGCAGGCAGAGAGAGCCCTGTGGAATGTTCCAGCCTGATCAGGCATTGTGTGACTTCTCCTTGGGGGCTCTGTTCCTGAGGGAGAGCCACCGGGCTCTGGGAAGGTTTCAGAACAAATGCTGTGCCTGGTATTGGTGAGCACAGCAGGACAGCGGACAAAATGACCTTCCTGCTGCTTAGCTGCTCACCCTCCTCCTATTTGACCTCATGTCTGTTGTGGGGCGCTGCCTGTGGGGGCCAGGAATGCTCATCTGTCTGCCTTTTTGCTTACTGAATGTCCAAAACCGTCTGTATCTCAGGAGAGAGATGAGTTCATCATGCTTGGCAGGGGAGGGAGGAGGTGAGGCAGCCGCTAAGCAAGGGACACTCTCTCTGGAAGTTGTGCTCATGACCTCTGTTCCTAAGTTAGGGGTTGTTAATCTTTGGGGCAAGTGTCCCACACTCCATTGGGAACCTGAGGGCTAAGGATACTCTTCCGAGGAAATGTATACACTAACTTGCACAAAATCTGAGATGACTACAGGTTCTTCCAGTCCATCATGGAGCCCAGGTTAAGAGCTGGCTCCACAGAGGACTCAGCCAGGAGCTAGGGGCTTTTGGCAACCTAGCCGCATCTCCTGCTTAGCTAGGTTGGGTGGTACAGAGTGAGAAGCCTGCTGGTCACTGGGAGAAAGGGCATGTCTCATTTGGTCAAGTTCTAAATACCCAATACAAGGGGGTGCTGGAACAGATGCCCCTGTCTTCCTGGCATCACATGGGCTGGCTTTCCAGAGGTCACAGTGCCTGGAGGACCAAGGCCATGTAGCCCTCATTTCTGCTCCCTGGGTCAGCCTAGAACACTTCTAAGGAGTGGACTTTGTCTTTCTTTTCAGAGACGGCTCCCACATCTGCATATTCATCTCCAGCCCGAAGCCTTGGGGACACAGGAATAACACCTCTGTCTCCTTCCCATATTGTGGTAAGAAATGTGTGTGTGTGTGTGTGTGTGTGTGTGTGTGTGTGTGTGTGTGTATAGTTCAGGCTTCTGGGCAGCCGCTTGTGTTCACTGGGTGGAGATTAAATTGACCGGGGACCGGCCACACAAGCTCTGCCAAGTTCCTTCCCCACTCTGGGCCTTAAGGCTTCCTGCGGTGTGTCTGGTGCTCCTGGAGCTATGGGCCTGGGGCAGGCAGGGTTGGAGCTGTCCTCAAAGATGGCTCTGGGACAGCTTCTTGGGAAGAAGCAATCATTTCTGGTTGATTGAATCTATGAAATAAATACAGGGGCTTTGTCGACTGCAGTTAATTGCCATGTCCAAAAGCCTGTGGCTGTGTAATTGCTTCTGCAACAGCTTGTCTGGCAGAGAAGACCTGAGCAAGGACTTCACTTGCAGTGAGGGGGGCCGGAGACTGGGCTGTTCCTCCCACCCTAACCTGTACAAGAAAAGATTGATGTTGAGGAGCTGCTGTTAGAGGGATGCACACATAGCCAACCTGAGTGACGTACTGGAGGAAAGGGCAGCTTTGCACGAGCTGCCCAGATTCACAAAGAAGACCTCTCTGAGAAGAACATCAGAGCCACCACTAGAAAGGGGTGCCAATTTGTCCTGGTTTCCTGGAACTGTCCTGATTTTATACTGGAAGTCCTGTATCCTGGGGAATCTCAGAGCTAGGTCCTGTGGTTTCAAACCTTGTACCCCGAGGGTGCCCTGTGGGAACTTCAGGGTGTGTGGAGAAGTGGGACAGTGTGAGGGGGTCTATATGGGTGGCATTCTCACCCCCTGCTGTAACCAAAACATGCCAAACCCAACATTTGTAGGTTTTTAAATATGGAGTTCTGTGGGAGTTTAAAAAAGAAAAGGTCAAACTACGCTGGTTGAAAAAAAAAAAAAGGTTTGGAAACCTGGCATGGCCTGACCACGTGACTTAACAGATGAGGAAAGGTGCTGGGCCCCAAAGGGACAGACTCACAGGGTCACACAGCTGGTGTGACAGGATTGGGCAGGGTCCTGGGACACCCTGTCCTGCGGACATGCACAGATGGAGTGGCCACCCGGGAGGTACAAAGGGCACAATTGGCCAAGTGCTCCGGGCAGTGGCTAGAAGTCTACACAGGGACTTGGGAGGGCAGCAGGGGGACGATTGTGTCTGCTCAGGGAACTCCTGGGCACCTGGCCTGATGATAGAATTTCTGTAATAGCCATGTGCACACACAGTTGATAGGGCGAAGTGGGCAAGTTGTAGGCAGGTACCCTCCCCAGCCGGCCTTGCCCTCTGCTCAAGGGCACCTTCACTTCTCCTTGAGCCTCTCAGGTGGGGACTGAGGCTGGTCTGCCCTCTCTCAAGGGTTCGCCAGGTGACAGGCTTGAGCCAGAATGTAGAATGTCCTTTTTTTTTTTTTGAGTTGGAGTCTCACTCTGTCGCCCAGACTGGAGTGCAGTGGCCGCTCCCGGCCACTGCAGCCTCGACCTGCTGGGCTCCAGCGATCCTTCCGCCTCAGCCTTCCAAGTAGCTGGAATTACAGGCGCGCACTACAACGCCCGGCTAATTTTTTGATTTATTGTAGAGATGAGGTCTTGCTTGCTCAGGCGGGTCTCGAACCCGCGGGCTCGGGCAATCCACTCACCTCAGCCTCCCAAAGGCGCGGGATTACAGGCTGAGCCACCGAGCCCGGCTTAGAATGTCCTTTTATCTGCAGTGGGTGCACAGCTGGGCAGGGTGGAACGCCCAGGGTGTCTTCCTGAAAACTAGATCCAGTTCCCCAACCCCTGTACCTCACTACATCTGCAGAACGATGCTGACCCCAATGTCTCAGAAGAGCAGTCGTTTCTCGTGGTGGTGGCTGTCGACTTTGGGACCACGTCCAGTGGCTATGCCTACAGCTTCACCAAGGAGCCAGAATGCATCCACGTGATGAGGTAAGTGCTGGGGTCGGGAGGCACATGTGGCTGGCACCAGCCACTATAGCTGTGGAGACCCGGGGTGGAATTAGGCAACGAACTGGTGAATAGCACTTAGGAGGAGGATCCTGGATTCTGGTCCAGCTCAGTTCAGACTCACTATGTTTCTTGGGGTAAGCCATTTCTGACCTCTAGGATCTAGGTTCCTGGTCTGTAAGAGCACTGGTTATTTAGTTGGTCTAGGGAGGGGCCAGGGCAGTATGTTTGAAGCCTGGTCTGGGTGACTCCAGCGTGTGGCCTGGGTGGCAGTGCTGACCCCTATAGAGTTTGTGATGGAGGTGATTAAGGTGCCAGCTCAGCTACTTCACTGTGTGACCCTAGGCATTGCTGAACATGCTAAACTTCAGTTTACTCATCTGTGAAATGAGGATAATGACAGTACTTGCCTCTCAAGGTATGTGTGTGACATTATCAAGTGCTTAGCATGTAGTAAAATGTAAGCAGGTAAGGTGCTAGTTCTTACAAATGAAGAGAAGTCATGGGGTGATGGTGATGGTACCCAGAAGCAGAAAGCACTGTGCCTGAAAGAGAACTGTGTGAAGTGAATCTCACCCAGGTGACCCTAAAGGCAGAGCTACTCTGGATGCTCCCTTTCCACCCCCAGGCACACAGGACCCCAACAGGCCCTCACCTTTACCCATGCATGGGATCCAGTGTCCATGAGGACTCAGGTCTAACCTGACACAAATTGTCAGCTCTCCCAGACTTGACCCATGACCTTTCTGCAGAGTCTGCTGCCCCCCAAAGCTTTGGAAATCAGGGGCTTATCATCCCAGCTTGCCAATTCTGAGGGATGACTCTGAAAACACACTGTAATCAGCTTTGCACTTCCTTCAACTGTAGAATTTAGTATTGTATCCAGAGTAAGATTTTTGGTATTTTTATAAAGGACTGTGTAAAACACTGGTCATAGTAAAAATGACCCCCATTCCAATCTTGGCTTAAGCCCCACTTTTTCTCTTGAAAACCAGATGTGGCTCAGCTTGAGGCTGTTATACGAGTGTCAAGGGACACTTGGATGCCATCCCGTCAAGCAATAATGAAAAGCTGGTTCTATTAGTGAACTCTGATGACAGCTTTGCCCTTGGTGTTCAGCTGCCACCAGGATCCTACTTCCAGTTAGCCAGACAAATGCTGTGAGGGTCTGCACTACCCTCATTGATCCCAAGATAAAAAACCCCAGTGGAAAAGAGCATGTCATTAAAAGCTAGAATCAACGTTCATCAGCTTTTATATAGTAATTCTAAGAAACGTTATTTCTACAGGATAGTCATGCAATGAAGATAGAAAAGAAAGAGTGGAAATAACCTTGAACTTGCTTGGGAGGCATACTTACAAAGTATCACCATAATTCAGGGCCTCCAGAGGTGTCATCTTAGTCATGGTAGAGATTTTGTAGGGAGGTTGGTTCTGGTTGAATTTTATTTCAGTCAGAACATATTAACATCATCATGATGCAGACTGACAAAGTTATAAATGAGAAAGTTTAACATTTTTGTATTTAAATAGGAATGCAGGAATAAAAATGGAAGGAAAAAGTTCATGGGTTAATTCTACTGAAAATGTCATTGTAATCTTAATGACAAGCTCATTTGTGAAGGGCAGTGTGTGGAGCAGCTGCCTGCCATTGGGACCATCCCTGTGTCTCAGTGTGGTCACTTTGGGGACTTTGGCTCCTGGGGTAGAAGCTGCATCCTGATGGAGCTTGACAGGGAAATCAGCCAGGGACGATTCTAAACTCAGCTGAGTGGCAAATTTCAGTGGAGGCGGCGCCCCATCTGGACCGCAATGGTCCTACTGATGCTTAATGATGCAGAGTGTGGAGCAGGTTTGAGTGCAACCACCTTCCCAGTGGGCGAGGGAAGGCAGCTTATTTCCCCTTAAGCACCACATCTCCCCCACAGGCCACACACGGGGGTCACGTGGCTAGTGGCAGGCGGGGAGTCAGGCCTTGGTTGGAAAGAGGACACCCTAGTCTCTTGGCAGCCCTGGCTTCTCTGCAGTGGCCCTGAAAGAGAGAGAAAGCATTGCATCCCCTGCCTGCTCCACCCCGCTTCCCTTTCAGCTGGGCATTCTGCCATCTCCATCTATGTCTCTCTCATCTTTGCTCCCAGGCTAAGTCTCAGCCTCCTCTCTTCCCCTCCTCCTCCTTTTAGTTCAGTTTTGCTCTCATGAATAGCATCTCTGATTCTGCTATGCACCTTTAGTGGCTCCCTGTTATTCACAGATTAAATCTCTAAGTCCTCAGTGTTCTCCTCAACCTGATTCCAACCCCTTTCCCAGTCTTATTTCTCATGCTTCCCATGTACACAATCACTCTTCTTATTTACACAGTCTTTCTCTAACCAACACAGTCACTTAGCGCTTCCCATGAATGCTCCATGGTAGCCCACTTCTGAGCAGCCTAGAATATCCTTCCTTTCTTTGAGATCTGGTTACCTGTTGCTACTTCAAGTCTTGCCTACATCTTCCTTTCTTCTTTCTGCCCTACCAGGGGCACCTCTGCCTTCTCTGACCCCTCAGGCCATTTCCCAGGTCCCCCATCTCCATCTCACAAGGCAGTATTTATGCATTTATTTATACCTACCTTGTTTCAAAGAGGATTCAGGCCAACAATATCTGCTACGCAGTGTTGGCAAATTAAGAAAAAAAAATATATATATATACATTGCCTACCAGATTGTGAGTTATTTGAAGGCAGAAACATAAACGTTTTGTCTCTATGTCACCAGCAGCTGGCACATGTAGATACTCAGTAAACGATGAATGAAAGGATAAGGGCAGGCTTTGTTATTGAGCAAGAACGGGGCACTTGCCCATTTCATTTTCTGTGTAACTGAAGTTGCCTCTAGATGCTACTCAACCAGCTGAGCCAGAGTGCCTCTGAGCATTCAAATCATTGACACTCATACATACAGTAGGTGCTCAAATCTGTGCTGCCTGAACTGGGATTTTGAAAGAAGGCCCTATAACCTCTGCCTTCCTTTGGTGGCAGACGATGGGAGGGAGGCGACCCTGGTGTGTCCAACCAGAAGACTCCGACCACCATCTTGTTGACTCCTGAGAGGAAGTTCCACAGCTTTGGGTATGCTGCCAGGGACTTTTACCATGACCTGGATCCCAATGAGGCCAAGCAGTGGTTGTATCTGGAGAAGTTCAAGATGAAGCTGCACACCACTGGGGTGAGTGAGCCTTTCCCCAGCCCCGAGTCCCTGTGTTGGAGAGCCAAGGTTCCTCCAAACTTGGGGTGGGAAAGGAGTGTCTTTCCAACCCAGGGGCCCTCCGGTTTTTCCCAAGAAGAAATTAATGTACATTTACCTTGATTTAGAAGCAACCTGGAGCACACAACCGTTTTGTGGACTATGCAGTGCTTTCTGATATACATGTTGACTGGAAGATATTCAGAATATTTAATAACTTGTTTGTCTTAGGAACTGACCAATCAGAGTAGACCCTGCTTGCAGCAGGGACCTAGGGTGCTGGGGCCCCCCTGCTGGGCCAGGAGTTTCTCCTTCAGTTGCTGGATTGTTGGGAGATCAATAATCCAGAAGGAGATACTTGGGGGCTGGGGGAATTTATAGGGCTCAGGGGAGTGGCTGTTAACTAACCAGTTTGGAAGTAACAACTAGTAACAACTGGCACAACAACCCTCAGGACATCAACTGCTCAGGGCATCAAGTACCCAATAATCCAGGTCTAACTCCCAGAGCAGCGACCTCAGTTCTGCTCCCAGCAAGGCAGTGTTCTATGACATCTAATTTAAATAGGCATCCTCCCACCCAGAAGCCTCTTAGAAAAGGTTGGGGTATAGGATAGGACTTTTTCAATTTAAGCATTTTATCCCATACATTCTCCTTAACTCTTGGTACTTAGAGAGGCAGAATGGTGATACTTTTTAAGACCATGGACTCTGGGGCCAGATGGCCTGGGTTTAAATCCTCTGGTACTTTCAAGATACTTAATCCAAGTTACCTCTGTGCCTTGTTTTATCTTCTCTATAAAATGGAGACAATGACAATGCCTTCCTCACAGGGATATTGTAAGGATTAAAGGAATCAAAATACATAAGTTCTCAGAGCCATGTCTGGCGCAGATTAAGTTCTACTCAAGTGCTAGCTCCTATTCGAATTGCTTTCATTTGTCTGCTAATGTTTGCAGATGACAAAGCAAATGTTAATGGGAAACTCAGCAGCTAGCACCCTGCTTTCCAAGGCTCTGTGTTCATTAGTGTGGTTGTCTATTATGCAGGCCAACTTCTGCTAGAAATGAACTGTTCCCATTTCACTTGATGGGATTCAAGCCTGAGTATCAGGATTGCACATGGAAACAGGAATTTTTTCAACTTCATTTTTTCAACTCAGGGCTGTGGCTTCCTGGTGTTTGGCTACCTTCCTGAGTCTGGGAGCCACTTCCTCAAAGCTGGGATATCTTTGCTGAGCACCAGGAGTGGGAAGCAGCTGAATGGGACAAGTGAGCATGTGCAGATAGATCAGGATGCCACCGACAGGCTCCATATAGCCAGTTTATTAATGCAATACCCCTTCTCGCTCTAAAGGCAGAGCATAATTATCCAGCCTGAATCAATCCAGAGGCCCCATTGATTTTTTTTTTCCCTGGTAATAATGTGCTTGTTGGATTGGGGAGATTTGGGGGCTTCCTCCCAATTTTTTCTCCCACTTCCTGTCCATCCCTGCCCCATAGGGACTTTTCTCATCTTTTTTTTTTTTTTGAGTTGGAGTCTCACTATGTTGTCCAGAGACTGGAGTACAGTGGCATGCTCACGGCCACGCCAGTGTCGATCTGCTGGGCTCAAGTGATTCTTCCGCCTCAGCCTTCCAAGTAGTTGGAACTTCAGGTGTGTACTACCACGCCTGGCTAATTTTTGGATTTTTTAAATTGTAGAGATGAGGCCTTACCAAGTTGCCCAGGCTGTTCTCGAACCTGTGGGTTCAGGCAATCCCCTCACCTCGGCCTCCCAAAGTGCTGGGATTACAGGCTTGAGCCTTTGTGCCCAGCTTCTCATCATTTTTAACAACCTCTGTCCACCTGGGCTCTGCAGAGCATCCTCTAAGGACCACAATCAATAGCTGCTTTAGCTTCTGGCAGAGAAAGGAAGGCAGTGATGCTGGGCTCCCGGTGGATTAGACAGGGCAAGCCTTAAAATAGGAGCTCTTCTATTTTGGTGGCTTGGTTGGCAGCTTACCAGGGAATGAAAGCTTCATGTCTGTTTAGCATCATGCACGGCAGTGAGTTGGCACGATTTAGGCCTTCATCAGGGAGCTCCTGAGCGTGACCACGTGTCCACATGTCCACATGTGGCAATGGTGTGTGAATTGCATTGGGAGTGGTGCCTGCTTCATATTTTTCTCCCTGACCTCTGCTGCTGCCCTAAAACCTCTTCTCCCAGAGGATCCAGGAGAGAGAGAGAGAGAGAGAGAGAGAGAGAGAGAGAGAGATTGAGATTGAGAAGAGGAGGGCAGAGAGAGAGAGTGAGTAGTGAAGGTAAGACTTGGAGGGAGCAGCCAGACCCTCCTACACAGAGAGGGTATAGTACCACCAGGCCCCATTTTGGGGTATGCACCATCCTAGTCTGCTTCAAACATGGGGAAACACAAATATGGCTCACCAGGATCCTCCAGGTCTCCAAGGAGCAGCCCCCAAGGCCAGAAGACATGTTTGTTCTTCATTATCTTCTTACTATTTTGTTCCTCTTCCACTCACCAGGACCTCACAATGGATACGGACTTGACGGCAGCAAATGGCAAGAAAGTCAAAGCCCTTGAAATCTTTGCTTATGCCCTGCAGTACTTTAAGGAGCAGGCGCTGAAGGTAGGACTGATGGCTGAGGCCAGCCAGCTGCTTGGTAGGTGGGAGCGCCTGTGCCAGCTCCATCTCTGAGGTTGCTGCACCTGCTGACTAGGGTAGGAGGTACAGCATTGGGAGCATGGGCTTCCAAGTCAGAGTGGTAGGATGGACCCTCACACTGCTGGTGGACCCTGACTGCTGAATGGTGCAACCAATTTAGAAGATAGTTTGGCAATTCCTCAAAAAGTTAAGCACAGGGCAACCCCCTCCTGTCCCTTAGCTTTTCTGTCCTCTCAGTAAATCCTGCTTTCTCAAAAAGAAAACAAAAATTAAACACAGAGTTACCATATGACCCAATAATTCCACTCCTAGGTAGATACCTTAGAAAAATTAAAGCATATGTACACACAAGTACATGTCTACATGACTTGGTTGGCTCATAGTAGGTTTATAGCAATATTATTGATAATAACTAAAAAGCGGAAACAACCCCGCATGTCCACCAACTGATGAGTGGATAAACAAAATGTGGCATATCTAAACAATGAAATATTATTCAGCCGTAACAAGGAGTGAAGAACTGATACACACTGTAACACGGATAAACCTTGAAAGCATCATGTAAAGTAGAAGAAGCCAGAAATAAAATGCCACACATTGTATGATATGAAATGTTCAGGACAGGCAAATCCAGAGACAGAAAGCATAGTTGTGGTTACCAGGGGCTGAGGGGAGTGAGAATGAGAGGTGACTGCTAATGGATATGGGTTTCTTTTGGGGGTGATAAAATTAAATAGTGGGATTGGTTGCACATCCTTGTGAATATACTAAAACCTGCTGAATTGTACACTTTAAAAAGGGTGAATTTTATGGCATGTGAATTATATCACAGTAAAAAAAAAAGGCTAGAAACATAGTTTGCAGCTGTGCAATTTTGGGCAAGGGACTTAATCTCTCCAATAGCCACTTTCCTAACTTGAAGATTAGGGTTGGTAACTGTACCTTGTGGGTTGTTTGATATTAAATGAAATATTGGACCTGCAGTGCCTCCCTCGGGGCCTAGTGTACAGCAAACACTTGGGTAAATGGTGGCTACTGTTCCTTCCCTCCTCCTCCTCCTCCTCCTCTTCCCCCTCCTCTTCCTGCTCTGTGCCCCAGACCGCATGGAAGAAACTGATAGTATGAATACCCTTGGATCACCCTTGCAAGGTTTATGATCGCCTTGGTTTGGAATGCCCAAAATAGCTCATTTCAAAGTGGAATATAACTGTCTCCTCGGTGTTTCCTCCCTCAGGCATGGTGATGAGTGGGTGAGAATCAGATGATTAAAGAGCCCTGGTGTATTGAGCTTTAGCCCAAAAGAGCTGAGAACTTCTGCAGCATTTGGTATTGTGTGATCACAAGAAGAAATTTAGTGAATTCTAGAAAGAGGGTCAGAGGGAGACAAGGAAGAAGTGTGAACCTAATACTACTCTTAGCCATTCAAGTACCATTTTTTCTTTTTGTGTACCTTTTATGTGCCAGATTCTATACATGTTGTGGCAGTGTAGAAATCAACTCAGTATACAGGAGTATGTAGTCAGGGTCAAGGTTGTGAGGGGATGACTGTGGGTGTTGGTAGAGGCAGAGATTCTGTCCAGCGGGGAGCATCAAGGAAGGCTCCCTGTAGGAGGTGGACTGGGAGGGGGAGTTTCACAGGTAGCAACTGCAAGAGTGTATTTCAAGCTGATGGAATGGCATAAGGTCAGCTCAGGGAAAAGAAAGTAGCAAACAACTGTAGGAAAGAAAGGCAGTTTGGGGTGAAGGAAGGGCAAGGCTAGGGGATAAAGTCAGGATACCAAGCTGAGGACAAGATTGTACAGAGCCATGGATACCAAACTGAGGAACTTCTTGGGTAATGACAGCCATCAGAAGATTTCTAGTAGGGAAATGACATGGCTTCTGGGGTAGTATTTGAGTATTGTAGCCTGTTTTGTGCTACTGTGACAGAATAACACAGACTAGATAATTTATGAAGTACAGAGATTTATTTCTCACAGCTCTGGAGGCTGGAAAGTCCAAGATTCAAACACTGGTGGGTTTGGTGTCTGGCAAGAACCTGGTCTCTGCTGCCTAGATGGAGCCTTGCATCTTCCAGCAGTGAGGAACATTGTTCCTCACATGGTGGAAGAGAGAAAGAGCAAACTCACTCCTGCAAATCCATTTACAGTGGCATTAATCCATTCCCGAGTGTGGAGCTCTCATGACATAAACACCTCCCATGAGGCCCCATCGCCCAACATGGGTGCACTGGGGAGTAAGTTTCCAGCACATGAATCTGGGGGGGCACATTCAGACTATAGCATAGAGTGGGAGGCCCCAGGGGTCCTGACAGCCTTCAGGGTGGACAGTGATGCAGAAGCAGCTGACTCAGATCTTGCAGGTTTGTCTGAAGGGAGAGAGGGAGGTTCTGAGACTTGGGGAACTGTGCTGCCATTCAGGGGACACGAAGGAGGATCCTGACAGCCAAGAAGAGAGAGGGGCTGGCGGATGGGAAGGAGTGGGTTCTGGGGAAACCTTACTCCACTAGAAAGGGGAAGGGGAGAGGGCTGGAAGGAACGGCATGGGAGGAGGAAGGGGACAAGGGAGGGAGAAGGGAGCAAGGGAGGGGGAAGGGAGCAAGCTGACTCATGTTCAGGGAGATGGCCACCAGCCACAGGCAACAGCATAGTGAGGCCTGCTTGGAACCAGAGAAGGGGAGAGCCCCATCGTTCCAGGCAACAGAAAAGCAGAAGGTGAGGACCACAGCGAGGCAGACCTACGTCAGCCTGAAGATCAAAGGTTGTAGAGGGCTGAGCTCAGTGCGTGGTGGCTGAGGGGATGCCTCAGGCAAGTCTGAGGCAGTTGAAAGAGAGGCAGAGTGCTCAGGGGCTCCTGAGTTAGAGGGGGAGCCATGAAGACTTAGGGGGAAATTTAGGGCTTGAGAAAGTCCGTGATGTTGGTGTGTTTTAAGTTTGCCAGGAGGAAGGGAGTTAGCAGCTTATCTCAGAAGGGGAGGGAGGAGTTGGAGGGAACAGCTCAGAAGGTCAAGCAGGGGCACGGGTTGTTGTCTGTGAACTCCTCAGCTCAGCTAGAGAAGCTCCAGAGAGCCGGCTGCACCTTCCTTTTGGAAGATAGCTCCTTCTCCCAGCATGCTGTGCATAAATTCCAGGAGAAAAAGCTGTTTGAAGTGATGTATAGGAACTAGCCCTTCACCAGGGGCTGGCTGGTGTTTGCAGGATCAGTGGATTTAGAAGAAGAGTTATTGCATGCTTGACCAGACTAAGCGAAGGCAGAACATCTCTTCAAGTGGACCGTCTAAACAGTCATGTAAATGAAGCAGTTCTTGAAGGAAAGCCAGTGGAAGGGCCTGAGATACTCACTTAATGTCGTCTTTCCCTTTCAATTTGTTCCCTACCCACTGGGGACAGGACAACTCCTCTAAACTCTCTAGGCAGCCCAAGGAGGCCCATCATCTGTGTGTTGAGCCCTTTTCCTTAAAAAAGCTGAAACTAGTCTGCCTGACAATTGGCAGCGTGCTTAGAATCTTCCCAACACATGTCATACCGCTCGCCTGCTTTTTCAAGCCCAATGCAGACCTGAAAGGAAAGAAAATATTTTGATAAACGTGACTGCTCCATGTTGGCCCAAAGCAGTGGTGACTTTAAAAACATGTTTCTGAAAAGTTTACTGAATTTACTTAACAGTACCAAACTACACTTAAAAATGGTTAAGATGATAAATTTTATGGTAAGTGTATTTTTGCCACAAAATAAAATTTTTTAAAATAAATTTTTAAAAGAGAAGTTTACTGATCAAAGAGGAAGTTAGTTCAGAGTGGGCCAGACCCATGATAACTATTTGAGGGACAGTGAGGCACCATCAGAAATTGTTTCTTATTTTTATTTTTTTACCGGCCTATTAATTTTCTTGTGTCCCCAGAGCTGACTTTGATGCAGAAGTGCCTTAGCATGTGTTTTAGATTTGTCTGGTAAATGTGGCAATGGAAGGAGAAAGGAAAGAAGGAACAAGCATTTATCAGAAGTCTTTGGGCCAGACATTTCTTGTGTCTTTTCATTTGATCTTGCCAATAATGCTGCAGGTTAGTTTTAGCACCCCCATTTTACAGATAGGAATACTGAGTCTATTACAGTCATGTATTTTGTCTTCATGGACAAGATAAGAACACCTGGTGCTTCTGTCTATCCTATTTATCCACACGGTCTCCACTGATGTAGTTTAACCTTTGCCAAAAATTAATTGGTTAGGTCATGTCATTCAAATTCTTTCCTTCCTGTCAGGAAAACTCCCCTGATATGTTTGGCTTGCATGAGGTAGTGACAGTGATGACAATTACAGTGACAACTGTTACCAGCTGTTAAGCATTACTTTGGGCCAGACAACGTTTAGACATGAGACCACATATAACAATTTAGTTAAGACCTTGGCCTTTACAGTCAAGGTAGACCTGGGTCTGGGTCTAAATTTTGGCTCTGCCACTTGCTAGCTATGCAATGGTCAATAGGTAGTGAGCATATCTAAGTCTCAGTATTCCCATCTGTGGAAAAAGGGTAGAGTTATAAACCTTTCCTAGCAGTATTCTTGAGTAGGTTCATGGAGATAAGGTGTGCAAAGTGCTTAATCAGGTGGCTGACACATAAGCTTTCAGTAAATAATCAGTCCTCTCAATAATCTTATGAACTAGGTACTATTATCCCCATTGTGCAGACATGGAAACTGAGGCCTGAGAGGTTGTCACATGACCAGAAAGTGACCAAAGGGATTTTCCTTTGATCCGCCTCTCTCCTCCTATAGTCACATTCACTGAGTGAAAGGAGCTAGCACTCCCTGCTTGCTGAACATCCAGAAAACAGATTTTTTGCTCCCTGATGCTCGTAAGTTCAGGAGGCTATGGAATAGACACCTGGAGAACTGGTGGCAGGAAGCCTGGCTTCTCAGGGAAGCCATGAGAGGCTGCTCTCAGGGACCAGCTGTGCCACTTGACCTGTTGTGTTTATTTTCCTTGGCTTCAGGAGCTGAGTGACCAGGCAGGTTCGGAGTTCGAGAACTCTGATGTCAGATGGGTCATCACGGTGCCTGCCATCTGGAAACAGCCTGCCAAGCAGTTCATGAGACAAGCTGCCTACCAGGTAAGGACAAGGGTTGGGGCGGGTAGGGGCTAGAGAAGGACCTGAGATGCCCTTGGTGTTGACTGTAGTCCTCCGGTTATCTCCCAGCATTCACAGGCTCCTTAAAAGGCAGTGAGGAGGCTCCCCTAGGCAGGGTGAGGAGCCAGGGGGCAAGGAGCCTTCCCATTCCTCAGTTCCCTCCTGGGGTAGAAATAGAGGAGAGTGTGACCTTGACAGGAATTGGGCTTGGTTTTCTTTCTGGCTTTCCACATTTCCAGGCCATGTTTCCACTGTAGATGCTCCAGGGCTAGAATTTCAAGTTCTGGTTTGGAAACGTGTCTCTGTTGGTGAACTGAAGTGATAACCTGAAGGCAAAGGCTTAGGAAACAGGAATATTTGAATAAAAAAGAAGTAAAGACAAGGCCATTGGCCATTAAACAGACATTTCACCTTGGTGTGGAGGCTGAAAACTGCACATCTGCAGCTGGGAAATGAAGGAAGTACTATTGTTCTCTGTGCCCTTCACTCTGAAGGGCATGTAGGGCTCCCAGAACGGGCTACCTGCCCTGTGGTGGGTGGCAGACCTCCGCAGGAGGGCAGTGGCGTGACCAGGTGGTGTGCCAGGCACAGGTGCTTGTCAGTCAAGGAGGCAGACACTCCAGCCCCGATGGCTAGCCCAACCCTGGACAGAGGACATTGATGCCACAAACTCGCATGGCTTCAGCTCTCACATGCCGTTTGCAGACACGGTAATAGATGTCCCCTTGCTCCCTGTCATGCCTCTCAGGAGACATCCTGCCCATCTTTCCCAGGGGACCTACCTCTGACATTTGTGGCCACATGTGTGAGCCTTTCTCTACAAAAACCCCACAGGGTCAACTCTGGGCCCCAGAGTGTAGCAAAATGGCCATGGGAGGTTTTACATTATGAGTTGTATTCAGTGATCACTTGGGCTTGACTCCAAGCAGCATGCAGGATTCATGGTCTCTGGTCAAGGGCGGGCGTCTCCTCCCCTCACTCTCTCCCCTTCCCCAGGCTGCTTCCTGCACCTCACTTCCTCTGTGCAGCGTGAGAATCTGGCTCAGTGTATGTACCTGCCAAAAATAGATCTGTTTTTTCAGAGATGAAGGAAGAGGGTGGAAGTTCCAGAAAGAGACAAGTTCTTTAAAAAGGAAGAAAAATAATGCAGTTTAGCTGTTCACAGAAGCCCTGGGCATCACAGAACTTTTCTGTAGTGTCAAACTTCAGGCAGTGTCCGAAGATGGGACATCAGGATACAGCTATCTGTGAAGACTCTGCCCAGCATTCTGAGTTTTTCCCAGGAAGGATATTCAAGAACATGGTTTTGACTCTTATTCTCTAACCCACAGGAAGCGTCAGCAACAAATGTGTGACCCATAAAAGGGTCAGTTCTTATCTTTAGCCTGAAAAAGAAAGAGGTGTAGTGATTGGTAAATTTGTCAGGGCTGTTGGAGCCCTGGGCTAGCTCTTCCAAGAGGCATGTAGCCCCTTACACAGGGGAGTCTGAGGAGGAAACCAGGCAGAGGAGGGCACAGTATGCCCGGTGGGGGGGGGGGAGGGTAGGGAATCAAAATGGCACCTCAGAGACAAAAGGGTCCACAGTTCCTAGGCAGGGACAGATGTGACCAGCGTTTGTGGATATGGGGAATTTGCTTTCTGAAGTCCAGAGACACACTGCAGACAGAGACTCTCTTCTCAATGTTGGCTAGCTTTGGTACAGTGATTTTTGTGGCTTTGTTTTTGACCTTTTGTAATTCTGGTTTGATTCTTGTGTTCCATTTACAGTCACTGAGTGGGTGTAAAGATGGCAGCAAACATTCAGTCATTCTTTGTTTATTCATTTATTTATTCATTATGTATACCAATACTGCTGGCCTTGACTGTGTAGGCACTGGGTTCTATACCTGACCAAGGCAAGACCCCAGCTGTAGGGTTGCTCTTAGAAGAGTGGTTTATTGAAGACTTTTATATTTGGGGGGTAGGGACAGGAGTGTATTAGGTGTACAGTTGCTTTGTGAACATCTCTTCAGCCTGGCTTCTAGAAGAGTTCCTGGACAAAATTGAAATAAAGCCTGCAACTCTGTGGCCAACATGAACATCTCTCCACTCTCCATCCTAATCCCTGTTATTATACAGAATAAGAAAGATATGTACCAGTGATGATTAATTGTATGTAGCAGTATAACTGCATGGGTACCCAGATATTTGGTTAAACACTGTTCTGGGTATTTCTGTGAGAGTGTTTTGGATATGTCCAACATTTAAATCGATAGTCTGGGCAAAGCAGATGGCCTTTCCTGATGTGAGTGGGCCTCACCCAATCAGTTGGAAGGTCTGGCTAGAGCCAAAGGCTGGCCCTCCCCTGAATAAGAGAGAATTCTTGCTTGACTGTCTTTGAGCTGGGACATTTGTTTTTTCCTGCCTTTGGACTCTTCCTAGGTCTTAAATCTGCCAGTCTTTGGACAGGAACCATACTATCAGATCTCCTGGGTCTCCAGTTTGCTGAATGCAGGTTGTGGGACTTGCTCGCCTTCACAGCTGCATATGCATTGTTGCATCCATCTCTCTCTCCCCCCCTACCTCTCTCCCTCTCTCTCTCTCTCCCCCCTATTGGTTCTGTTTCTCTGGAAAGCCCCACCTAATACAGTACCTGAGCACAAAACACACTTCTCAGTTCAGCAGCCTCTGTGACTATTCACTCGGCATCCATCTATGTGAAAGGTATTTAATCAGGTGGATGTGTGTCTCCTTCTACAGGGTGGCAGGCTGCCCACCAACCCCTCCACCCAAAGTGCATTCCATCAGCCTGACTTTAGGCAGAAGAGCTGGAAGGATAAGGTAGAATGAGTATTCCATCAGGACAGTTGGGGAGCAGTCACGTCTACTCTGCTTACATGGGAAAAATAGAGTCCCTCCTTCTAGGCTTATTGGAGGCCTCCTGAGCACAAGTTCATGGCACAGTCATGTGGGGGCTGAGCTTCACCCTCCCACCTGCCAGATGGAGGAGAAGGAGGCCTGGAAACAGAGCTGGGAAATGATGCTCTGGGCAGCGTCTTCCATCAGTCAGGTGTGGCGTTCTGGGGCCTCCATTCGGACAGTTTATGACTCCCTGTTCATGAGGCCTGCAGAGCAGGGTACACAGATGCAGTTTCACCCGTGAAACTCCCAAAACTCATCTTGCATCAACTGCATGTTGAAGAGAGGGATCAAATCTCCATGTTTTGTAATTCACAGACTCGTAATACCTTTAGACCCTTTGAGAACGGTCAGTATGGCCCGGCATGGTGGCTCACATCTGCAACTCCAGCACTTTGGGAGGCCAAGGCAGGAGGATTGCTTGAACTCAGTAATTCAAGACCAGCCTGGGCAACACAGTGAGACCTCACCTCTACAAAAAGTAAAATAAATTAGCCAGGCATGGTGGCATGCACCTGTAGTCCCAGCTACACAGGAGGCTGAGGTGGAAGGATTGCCTGAGCCCTGAAGGTTGAGGCTGTGGTGAGCTGTGCTCATGCCACTGTATTCCAGCCTGAGCAACAGAGTGAGACCCTAACTTAATTAAAAAAAAAAAAAGGAAAAAGAAACATTCATAAAATGAAAAAGAATATACAGTGAAAAGATGGTAGCAGAAAAAATAGCTGATTTGTCTTCTGAGGCCTTTAGAAAAGACCTAGAACAGAAATATAGTTCCACTGAATCTGGGGACAGCTTGGAGAAGAAATAGTCTAGTTTATTTCTAAAGGCATTTTGCCTAAAATGTGTAACTCTAGTAGGTTCCAGAAACCTGTTAAACCAGTGCTGCTCCCATATGCATGATGATCTCATCTAACATGGAGACCAGCTTGCATTTGCTTCTCTTTCTGAACAAGCTGCACTGAAAAGTGATCATCAGGAAAAACAAAACTGCCTGAAATCTAGAGCTGGTGCAGCTGTAGCCCTTCTGTAGCCTGACCACAGACCAGCAGAGTGCTTAGCTGGTCTGTCCACTTTTCTCAGCTGTGGACACAGTCACTTGGCAGATTTTCCTGGCTGCTTGCAGGGCTGAGGAGCAGCATAGTTGGTGTAAACACTACTTCCTCACTTCCTCGGTCTCCCTGGAGTGCGGTTTTCTCACCTGCTTCTCCTGAGTGGAACTTGTGATCACAGACGAAGGCTCTAAAAAGCTACTACAATGGTGCTCCTGCTGCCCCAGATTCTTGGAGGAGTCAAATGGGGTAGCGTGTTCTTGGTGCAGACGCTTTCTGTTTGTTGAATCCCCAGGTCATAGCTGCGGAATGTGTATGTTCCGTTCAGCAGGAATGAGGGCCAGGAAACTGCAGAGTAGAGACTGCCAGAGCGATGGTGGATTCATTTGTTCGTTGGCTGCTTCTTGAGCGCCTACTATGTGCTATGGGGCAAGAAGGCCTGACTGCTGCCCTGAGAAAACATTCCATCTTTTAGCTTCTCGCTGCACATGTCCACACTATCTATAGAGTTGGAGACAGAATATTTTAAGTGCTTGGCAGGGCCCCAGTGCAGGGAGAGCTCACATGGGAATAGTAACTGCAACATACCAGTTCCAAAGCAGAATTAGCAAAAGTGGAGAGAGTGTTCTGCTCCAGTTGACCCTGGCCTGATCCCAGGCAAATAGACCCACAGGTCTCCTGAGGGCTGCCTGGTGGAGGGCTTCTGTTGAGGGTGACTGCAAGTGTTTATGTGGAAACAAAGCTTGTTACTTCTGTGCATTGGGTGCTCCTGCCTGGAGATAAAGACATCTGGGGTTTTAAGAGTCTGGCCGATTCTTCAGCATTTCCTCCCTTTTTTTGGAGTTCACAGCAGCCCTGGGACTCCTTCTGGGGAGGCTGAATTTGTGCAGAGTCTGCTGCTTCCTCTTGCCTCATCTCCTTGGCTCCCCTCTGTGGCCTCCATGGGAGTTTGCTGGTGGGACACAGCCCCTCACTCTCACTAGGTAGCGTAATGGGGGCTGGTTCAAGCATAGGAGTGTGGTTACTTTGTCCAGGGCCTCTCAGGCACTGACCAGGCTCCTCTTTCACCTTGCCTTTTCCTCCTTTTGGGGATGGGGTCCTCTTTACCTCTGCTTCCCGCCTGCATCATCTCCCGGGTACAGTGGGGAAGACCCTATGGAAATAGGTCAAAGCTTTTGCTGTAGAGCCGAGGCCAGCCCAGCTGGGAAGGGACAGATGAAAGGCTTCCCCTGAGGGGGACAGCTTATGCTATCGTGGGCAGACTCTCTTACGCAGCCTTCTTCGGGATGGCCCTTGGGGAGGGGGCCAGCTTGCAGGATTGTCAGTCATGCACCAGGCACATTCAGATGCCCTTGAATTGTAGAATTTTATTCACTTCTCCATATAGTCACCACTCTGTATATGCACTTTGTATTATTTACATTTTATTTGCTCCTCTATATATTCACTCCTTCTGTATAAAATATCCCATATAAGTCAGAGTTCCTGCTCCGAATTCCAGGGAATTCGAGGTGTGGGTAGAGGAATGAGCTTCTTTGCTGTTCTCTTTCTCTCCTCCCATCTCCCACTGCCATGGGCCAGGCCACGTGGAGGCCTTGCTGTGGAAAATCCCACTGGGTAGGTTTTGACATCCCAGTGGGACCTTGTAGCAGTAATGTGGCTTTTGAATCATACATAGAGTCTTTGCCCTTTTTCTTCATACCAACTCCCTGGGCTCCACTCACAGGCTCATCCCTGCCCCCAACGTTTATTTTCTAGTTTGAACTTTGGAAAAGGATCTTGTACATGTAGACCCAGCTGTTTCTTTGCAGCTAGTCGTTCCTTCTTCCTCACCAGGTTTTGTGGAAGCTGGCTCTGTTAGCCTCTATTCTTCCTTGAGGTCCCTGGTGCTACAAACCTATGAAGATGGGAAAATCAACATAAAATCTGTCCTTTAGAAGGGGGCTCCTCTTGGTCTTGTTTTGGATTTCTTCTTCTGGAACCCTCGGGATTAAGGCTCAGAGACTTCACCATTCCTGGTGGCATGGCATGTGTGACCCATGTCCTCTTTCACAGAGCACTTTATCTTTCAGCCATTTTTGTGCTGAGGATGTCTAATGTGACCCTGTGAGGGTGAAGCTGGGAAGTGGGGGACTTTTACTAGCTGGAATAGCAAGCATTGGGAAATCTTGTCATGCATCTGAGTCAGTGGCCTGTTAACCCATGTCACTAAGGGAAGACCCAGCCTTTTCCAGTCTTTGGGTATAGACACTGCCCATGTGGTTGGCTGTAGCTGAGGGTATGGGGAAGGGGGTTCACAGTGGATGGTACAGGGCACGAGTGTGGTTCTCATTTGGTTCTACCATTTGTGAGGCATTCAGTGTTTACAGAATGGAAATTTTCAGTCACCTGCCTACTGGTAGTATCTCATTAAGACATAACTAATTGGATTTATTTGGGGTGAGGTTATTACAGAGAACTTCTGACAGTGCATGCAGGCAATGTGTCATTTGATACTGTTGAAGAGTAAATGGGTAAAGGAATGGTAACTTTTAACCCACTGAGAAGGAGGAAATATTAGAGATCCAGGGATTTTGTCTAAGTAGGCAGGACTGATCACCACCCCAGCAACTGGAGTCGCTAAGAGCAGGAGAGCTGGGGCTGCAAGGCTTGAGACCTGAGCCTTATCACTTTCAGGTTGGGTACCTGGAGCAAGACTGTGCTGACTTTGGCACCAAAAGTCTCACATCCCAGGAAATTCCTCTTTTCTGGGAAAACTGGGACAGAGGGTCACCTCTGTGGGCTTTGGTTTCTTTCTAATAAAGTGAAGGAGTTGGACAAAAGGCCCTGAAAGTCCTTTGCCTTCCCAGTATTCTAACCTGATGCCCCTCTTTCCTCCTTGCCCAATAAATGTACCTCCTAAGCCCCTCTGCCCATGCTCTGGCTGGCTTCCCCAGGTAAGAAGTTTTTTTGTGACACTAGGAGACCTTCTGTACCTTGTCTACGAGAAGAATCCACTAAACCTCAAGGGCATGGTATAGAACTGGGGGTCTTTCTCCCAAGTGGATGGGGCATGAAGGCAGCATCCCGTTATTCCCCAAGAAAAGGCAAAAAATTAGGCACAGTGGTGGCAAGAGTGAGGTGTGCCTCTGTTTTCCATGGTGCTGGCAACCAAGGAAATCCTGTGTACCTGAACAAGCTTCCAGAAGCAAGTGAGACTTACCGTTCCAGTTCAAGGCCATGGGAGGTGGTGGGGACCTAGTTAGAGGCCAAGCCAGGTTCATTTATCTCAGCATCCTTAGAAGGGTGGTCCTGGGGCCTCCTGGGCTGGCCCTTCTTCAGGCCCAAGGGCCTGTGTCTGGAACAGATCAATTGTCACAGAGCAGAAGCATTTCTCCTATTGCAAGTGGAGCTCCCAAACACTTGCAGATGGAGGCTACAGATGGGGACTTGGAGATCGGATTATTAAAGGAATATGTATTATTATAGGTGACATGCATGTATAATAAAAACTATTAAGGGGATGAAGGCTTTGCTTAAGACACCGGCTGGCTGACTTTCAACCACACTCTAGAAAATGAGAGGCTACGTAGGGTTCTAGGAGCCACTTGCTCATATGTCACCCCAAGCAAGCAAATACCAGGAGCCCGCCTAGACTTCTGGAGATCACAGACGGGCTTTCCGTACGGCAGAATCAAAGGCCTGCGTAGCTGAGGTCTAGTGATGGCCCATTTGTTTCCCAGGCCACCAAAGATTAGGGTTTGCTTCAACTCAGTCAGACTCTGTGGCCCATTTGAGCAGGAACAGATCACCTGCCTTCCATCCTGTGATGGTTCTACAAGCTTCGGGGTCTTTGCAACCCTGTCCCTCCAGCACTTGAGCATTGAACCCCATCTGCACCCCACAGTCCTTATTCACTCTGGCCCCTCCTGTGCTTCTCAGTTCGGGCCAAGTGAGTCCCAAGTGCAAGAGGCTCATGGCCAGAGAGCCTGGCACTTCCTGAGAGTGCTTGTGCATTTTCTTTGGCCACTCTGGGGCGTTTGAGCACCTGGCTTGGGGCCCAGCACCCAAGCATTCCAACGTTAAGCTCTGCAGAGGACTGTGCAGGGACTGTCTCCAAGGCATGAGTGTGCCTTCTTTGGGCATTTCAGTCTTGGGTCTCCTGTGAGCGGGTCTGCCCAAGGAGCCCTGGGTTCCAGCCTCTGCTTCTGTCTTCCAGGCAGGTCTGGCCTCCCCTGAGAACTCGGAGCAGCTCATCATTGCCTTGGAGCCTGAGGCAGCCTCCATCTACTGCCGGAAGCTGCGGCTGCACCAGATGATCGAGCTGAGCAGCAAGGCGGCCATCAATGGGTACAGCGGCAGTGACACAGTAGGAGCTGGGTTTACACAGGGTACCTCTGCTCTCTCTCTCCCCCTCCTGCTCTCTTCCCCTGTGACCCGTGGATGTTTCTCTGCCTCCAATGATTTTAAAGGCACTTAGTGCTGTAATGAATCAAGGTACCCCAGTAGGAGGTTGGCTTTAAGCACCTCTGTACTGTGTCCCCACCTGGTCTCACCAACGATCTCCATAAACCAAGCAATGGTTACCCGAGTTCATCAGCTACCAAATGCCTGTGGGTAGGGGGTTCTCTCCATGAACCTGAGGGCAGCTTGAGAGCAGTTCTTGGCCTTGCATTTTACTAGACTCTTAATCTTTCTTGTCTATTAACTGACTCTTAATCTAATCCCATTTGCCTGTTTATTAATTCCTCCATTAAGACTGTTGATTTATTGCTGACTCACTCATTGGAGCTGCTTCATGTGTGATGAATTCATTATGTGTCTTAACTGAGAGTTTAAAATACAGACCAAATGGGCTGGCTTTTCCTGACCCAGGTGATGCTCATTTAGCTGTGAGAAGGAACACCTGCTTAGGGAGGCCCAGGGTGGATATTTTAAGGAGATTTTCCTCTTTAATAGTTACCTGCACGCAAGTTGGTCACTGTCTTGGTCCCCAGAACTGTTTTCCCTGGCATCCAGGGCTCTGTGGGTCTCTTCAGGGCTACAGGGTTTGTAGAAACCCTAGGTCAGGGTCAAAGTACCAACATGAGCACGAACACTGAGTGGGGGTGCTGTGGGTGGCTCCGGGCACCTCAGCTCTGAGCTCTCTGCTCCCTTCTTGGATGAGGACCTTGAGGGCAGACACCATCTGTTACCCATGCCTGCCCCACACCCCCTAGAAGGCCCCAGACCCAGAAGGAGGAGAGGGAAGTCATCAATGAGGACGGTTGCCAAGTTGTCCTCCCCTCCTAGACAAGCTTCTTCCCCAGATTTCTTTGGTTCCTACATCCAAAGTCCATCTGTGCACACTCTCGAGGCACCGGGTCTAGCTCCCCCCGAGCAGATATACGTCCTTGCCCAGACTATACTTGGCGTTTCCTCCAGGCCTCTCTTCTTCCTCTTCCCAGGGGCAACCTGGCCCAGAGGCCAGTGGCCTCTTTGCACTTCAATCCCAAGATTTAGGAGTCCATGACCGTCAGCCACAAGACTGACAAAAGAGTCCCTTGACACCAGGCTGCTGCCTCAGCCCAGGAGCAGCTGTGTGTTAGCACTTGAGCTCTGATTTACCTGGAATGGATGGAAACAGGCTTCCCTTTCAACCTGAGGGCTTGATTTGCTCTTTTCTACCAAGCTTGGCCTCCTTGAGGCCTGCTGAGGCTAGCCTTCCTGCTAAATCAAATGCCTTAACATTTTAAATACCCAGGATGATATATTTATTGACATTTCCATCTTCATTGTTCTCATGGGAAAAAAGAGGAATGATTGAATTTCTCTCTTACATGCTGATTCTTAATTGTTCATAAACAAAATTTCATGTCAGAATTAGAGAATTCTAGAGTAACTTTTCTTAACTTTTTGCAACTATAGCACTAACATTTTAGGGGCAGAATCTGTTTTTGAATGGCTGCCTTCCTTGAGAGCTCAGTTTTTATCTCTCTTCCCTTAATGCATCATACGACCCCCATACTTCTCTGTGTTTGTGTCCTGTGGCTTGTGGAATTTGATGTTGTCTGTGTGCTCAGAGGGTCTTTTGGGATTGTGAAATTCTCAAATTGTTGGCTACCACCCTTCCGAGGGGCAGTGAGGCAGGGGTCTGGTATTAGCCTTGCTTTGCAAAGAGAACATCTCTCTCAGGACATGAGTTCTGTCTGGGGCAAGCCTGGCAGAGCACTTGACCAGGAGTACTTGAGATACTCAGGTGCTCCTTTATGATCAAAGCCCAGTGGACACCACTGGGGAGAGATGGAGCTGTTGCATGGCCCCCAGCATTGCAGGATTTGCCATCAATATTATTTTACTCCTGAAGGATTGAATGAGATCAGTAAAGGATACATTTTTCACAGTCTTGGGCTTAATTTGCCTGAAAAATGGACTAATTTTTTTGAGAGCTCAGTACATGTCTTATTAGCCTCGCTTGGCTGTGTTTTATGAATGCCATTTTGTTATCTAGATGGTCTGAGAAAATGAAATGCCCTTTACAAGGTCTGTAGCAAGCTCTCCTGGTGCCAGTTCTGGGAACAGGAGAGAGGCCTTGAGTTCGGAGAACCCTCCCAGGCTTGCCAGAGTCCCTTCATCACGGGAGCCTCCCTCCTTACTCTATTCCAGGCCCTGAAGAACTTGGAGCTGGCTGAGCCATTCTCATCCCCAGAGAAGAAGATGTTTTGTAAACACTGTTCCTTGCTGAAAGAGGCTAGAGGGTCAAGGGTGCTTTACTGGATAACCAGCAACAGAGGGGTTTGCAGCACAGTTCAGAATCAGCAGCACCAGCTTAGAGACTTTAAAAAAAAAAAACGTGGGAAAGGGTGAAGTTGTGGAATGGGGCGGCAGAGTAGTAGGTAGCAGAATCTCCGTCTGTACCATCAGAGGGCTACTTTCAGTTGTTCACAGAGTTATCATTTGTAGAGCATCAGGTCATATCCCAGGGGCTCTGTCTTCATGATCACCTCCTATGTGCTGTCATTCTGAGTACTGAAGGTACATGAGAGATTCAGTTCCTGCTCTGCCCATGGGGAAATTGGGCCAACTATTATTTTCCTCATTGTACGGGTGAGGAAACTGAGGCCCAGAGGGGTTAGGGGGTTTGCCGATTCCCACCTTGGCTGGACCTTGCCACTTCTCAGGTACCCTTTCAGAGTACTTTTCTCATCTCTAAACATTCCGTTGTTCTGCTTTTCAAACTTTCTTGTAAATAGTTAAATCTCAAAGGTGTGAGAGTCTGTGTTTGTGGGTTAGTTTCAGGTTGCAAGACAAGAGTTTTGGGGAATGCAAGTCCCTTAGTCCCCCCGACCTGGTTTCCTCATCCGCACAGAAGGATAGTGATGTGTGCCCTGTGGGCCACACAGGCATCGCAGTGGCTCAGCACCCCAAGCCAGGGCAGGAGCCATAGACTCAAGCAGATGATCTCCCAGTGTTCATGAAAAAGGCCATGCAGGACTTTTTTGGGTTCAGACGCGCCACCTTGTGGCTGAAGCGCAAATTGGCTTCAACTGGGTCAGGAAATGGCTCCCAATCCATTTACCCAGAATCTAGATCAGGAAAACACATCCCACGTTCCTTGTATCACACAAGGTTCCTTGAAGTGAAATTGTTTAGCTGAGTGCACTGCAGACTGTTTGGCAGAGAGCTTCCTCCTCGGAAAACTGGCGGATTTTATTAACCTGTTCCCTCAAAAATGTCACTGGAGACGGGAATCTCATCGGGGCTGGTTTTTCAATTTGGAACAGGTCAGAGCCGCCACACAGAGGAACAGATGAAGGCCCAGTGGAAACAGCTACTTTCTCTGGGAAGAGCTGACTTTGTGATTGTACTTATTTACGCATTTTGGTCAAATGTCACTAACATTTCATCCCTGAATCTCCTCATGCTACTGCCTCCAGCAACTGCAGATGACTGTCCGCTTTTTCATGCTTTCTTACCCGTCGTCATTTTCTTTCTGTCGGCCACTAGCTAAGGAACACATACGGCGTAATCGGCAGAGTCGGACATTTTTGGTGGAGAATGTCATAGGAGAAATCTGGTCCGAGCTGGAGGAAGGTAGCGTCCTTCAATGTCCTTTGCTCTTGCTGGTTCTTTTTGTGTCTCTGGCAAAAATGCATTCCCATTTGTCCCTTTTGCACTTTTGGAAAATGTTCAAACTCAGTGGGTTTTAAAGACCACTCATGCAGGGAGAGCTCTTTTGGGAGCTGTAATTTTGCATGTTGAAAAATGATGCCGACTCTTTAATAGAAAGGTAGGAATTGCAGCTGACCAGTTCCAGAGTAAGTCTTGTGTTAAGCAACAGATGATTTAGGGGGTACTATTTGCATGGCAGGAAGTTGCCCACCAGTATGTGCCAGGTATGCAGCACTGTGTGAATCTTAAAGTCCACTCACCTGGGTTTACCATTATCCATGTATCACAGGGCAGTCATGACTGCATTCTCTTTAGACATGAGTAACTCCTGGTGCTGCTAATTAGCAAAACTATTGTACTAATGAGAATCGATAGTGCCAGGCTGGGTATACCTAGTTACCACCCACCAGTTTGTTTCAGATGGGGTTGACCAGTAGTGCTTGTAAAAGACAGCTGTTTCTGTGCCAGGTGACAAGTATGTGGTTGTGGACAGCGGCGGTGGCACCGTAGACCTGACAGTCCATCAGATACGGTTACCAGAGGGACACCTTAAAGAATTGTATAAAGCAACAGGTGAGCCTCTGCGTGGCTAATTTTCTCATGCCTGAGCCATTTCCAGATGGTTCTGTTTTACTTGTTTTTGATCTCTCAGTTTCATTCTTTCCATGCCACCAGCATGTGGGATTGTAGGCGGTAGAGGATACTAATGTCTGTTTGAAATTGGAAAGCAAAATGCAATTAAACGTTCTTTAAAGCACAAGCCATCACAACTTGGGTTTTTTGGCATAGAGTGAGCTTGTTTCAGATTCTGGCCAAGGGAGTTTGTTTCTGAAAGTTGTGGAAGGATGTCATGTCATAGTAACTTGATGCTGCCTATGACTTAGTGCTAAGGTCAGCTTCCTACAGCCGTCTCAGAATACTTTGTCTTGGATGAGGATTGCCACACCAAGAACACGCTCTTTCCCTTTGGGGGACTATGGAGAGGAAGGATAATGAATAACTAGTAGGTCTCACAGGGACTAGATGAGGTCTGCTGATTTTGAGACACCACCCTTAGATTTCTTGAGGAATACTATGATGCTCCTATTTCGATACAAATATTGATTTTATTTTAAATGTAATGGATTTAAAAGATTGTTGACAAGAGATTTTTGTAGGAAAAAAAATGTTCCACATGGAATGAGAAGTTAAGGGTTTTAGAGTATAACAAAAACTTACCGCTGTAGTCGGCATGCTAAATGGGTCGGTCATAGGTAGGCCTTTTTTCTCCCAGAGCTTGGATTCAGTTTCTAACAGTTCACATTGTGGGCTCCCATTTTGTTCTCAACTCAGGTGGACCCTATGGATCCTTGGGAGTAGATTATGAATTTGAAAAACTGCTGTGTAAAATATTTGGAGAGGATTTTATTGAACAGTTCAAAATCAAGCGTCCAGCTGCCTGGGTTGACTTAATGATTGCATTTGAGTCTCGCAAAAGGGCGGCTGCCCCAGATCGAACGAACCCGCTGAACATCACCCTGCCCTTCTCCTTCATCGACTACTACAAGAAGTTCCGTGGGCACAGCGTGGAGCATGCCTTGAGGAAAAGCAAGTAAGTTGGCTTTACCTTTGGCCCAGAACAGTCTAGGAGTGGATTGTGTTGATGGGAGGGAGGAAGGAAGGAGGTGTGGACTCTGCGTTCTAATCCGACACACTTGTCGTGTGACCTTGGGCAAGGAACTCAATTTCTCTATCCCTGTTTTTTCATGTGGAATCTTAGAATAATAATTCCACTTACCTCTTATGGCTGTGCTTAGAATGAAATTAATTCATGTAGGTTAGATGCTTAGCACAATGCCTGGGACCTGGAAAGTATTATCTATGTGTTAGTTAGTATACACCAAAAAAGTATAAACTTTATGAAAGCAAGGAAATTGAGTTATGCTGTATTCCCAGTGTCTAGAAGAGAACCTGGTACACAATAGGTGCTCAGTAAATATTTGTTGATTGAATCCCCTGGGAGTCTAGGTCTCCTGCCACTCTGAGTGTTTGTGTCTCAGCTTGTTGCAAAATGAACGCATTTGGAAGATGCTGAATTTTAAAAACAATAGATAAAAATCATAGATTTCTAGTAACCTTGTATTTTTTGATATTCATAGTGAAACGATTATTATAGGAAGACAAATTTACATATCTATTACCTTCCATAATCACCTTTTTCTAATAACCTTCTTATAATGGAATATTTCAAACATTTACTGGGTAAAATACCCCATCATCCAGCTTCAACAATTGTCAGTTCCTGTCCAGTCTAAATCCCTTAATTATTTTAAAGCAAATCTGATAGATTATCATTTAATCCATACATATGTCAGTATGTAGTTCTATAGGATATACATTTTAAATCATAGCCAAAATACCATTATCATACTTAAAAATTAATAATTTTTTAAATATCAAGTATCTAGTTAACATTTATATTTTTCCAGTTGTCTCATAAATGGTTTCTGTTTGCGTCAGTGTTCAGTGAGTCTTTACACAGCAAGTATTTTATGCCTCTCAAGTCCCACTTAATATATAGGTTCCCCCTTGGTTTTTCCTTCACAAATTATTAGATGATAAAACTGGTGGCTTTTCTTATAGAGTCTCCTACTGTCTAGTTTTTGCTCACTTCATGCCCGTAGTGTTACATAGCATGTTCTGTCCCCTGGTATTTTTGTTTTTTGAAAACTGGCAGATTGACTTAGAGGTTTAATCAGATTCAAGTTGGAGTTTTTGGCAGGTCTGCTTCAGGGGTGATGGTCTTTCTGATTGAATGAGATCGGGGGACATATGATGTCTGCTTCTCTCTCCTTTTGTGATGTTCACAGCCATTGTTGACTGTTGCCTAGGTCCATCAATTCATTAGGGGTGGCCACACTGATACCCAAACCGGGTAGAGATCCAACAAAAAAAGAGAACTACAGGCCAATATCCCTTATGAACATAGATGCAAAAATCCTCAACAAGATTCTAGCAAATCAGATCCAAAAACACATCTCAAAAAATCATCCACCATGACCAAGTAGGCTTCATCCCCAGGATGCAGGGCTGGTTCAACACTCGCAAGATAAATATCATTAAATACATCAACAGATGTAAAAACAAGAACCACATAATTATATCATTAGATGCAGAAAAGACTTGATAAAATCTAGCATCCCTTCTTGATAA
>CAUYQG010007780.1:0-13469 GCA_963574415.1 Tarsius wallacei | reverse complement strand
GGGCGTGGTAGCGCGCGCCTGTAGTTCCAGCAACTTGGAAGGCTGAGGCGGAAGGATCGCCGGAGCCCAGCAGGTCGAGGCTGCGGTGGCCGGGAGCGGCCGCTGCACTCCAGTCTGGGCGACAGAGTGAGACTCCGACTCAAAAAAAAAAAACTCAGCTCCCATATTTTCACTCAGTGAAAAATAGGTGGATTTATTCATAAAATGATGTGGAGAACATTGGCTATTTAGAGCTAAAAGCATTTAATTCTTATTTCATTTCATATGCCAAAATAAATTCCTTCTGGAAAATGAAAAGTAAAAACAAACTATTAAATAAAACAGAGGCCAAAGTGTATTTACTGTATACTGTATACTGGATGTAAAGGACATTTTAGGTTTAAAAATTATATTAAAAAGTATCAAATTGGTGATATTTGATTATCTGAAAATTAAATATTTCTGCAAGTCAAAATCAGAATTGATGGGAAAAATATTTGTCCTACTTGTGATAAAAGATCAATACAATATAAATCACACAATAAGTTACAGGAAAATGCCAGAATTCACTAGAAAAATGGGCAAAACCTCTGAATGAAGAAGATAAAATACAAATGACAGATGCATTTATGAAAAAAAACTACCCCCCTAATAAAGAGAAGCAAATTAAAAACCAAAAGATATCATATATCATCTGTCAATCTAGCAATGTTTTAAAATTTGTGGTAAGAAGACTCAATGTTACCAGGAGCTTCACTGCCAGTGAAAGAGTAAGTCTGTACAACCTTTTTGAGAAACACTTGAAAACACCTGGCAAGAATTTTAAACATTAATACATTCTGACCCTACAGACTTGTGCTAAAAAAGCTATCCAGAGAAACTACTAGAAACTTACTCAAAGCTTTGTGAACATATTAACCACAGCAGTATTTAAAATAATAACAGACAATAAAAGTTTTCAACAACAAAATGTTAAATAAATCTGATCACAAGATAGAATACTACACAGTTGTGAAAAAGGTTTCCAGAAATTTAACAACATGGGGAAATGGTAAGTGAATATCATTAAGTGAAAAAGGATACAGAACCTTATGCATTATATAAGCCTGATTCATTTTTTGTAAAAAAAAAAAACCATCATTCAAGGATATGTTGAGTGCCAGCAGTGTACAGCATGGACAAAAATCCTTGCCCTCATGGAATTTATAATCTATAGTCTTATCCACGAGCCTGGTCCAGTGCTCAGTAAATATTTGTTAAATGAATACCAATAGGAAAGAGAACGAAAAGTAAAGAACAAGCTAGAAAAATAGGCCATGTCTTCGTCTGGACCAGAAGAGGCAAAGAGGAGCCTGTCTCCATGTCCTCCACAGCCCAGGAGAGAAGCAGCAGCATTTATCACTCTGATGGCAACTCACAGCATGGAGAAGCCAAAGAGATCAGTATTAACGGACGCCAGACACCACACAGTTCCCAGTGCACTTGACGGGACAGAAATATGATCGAGATATGGTTAAGCAGCTTACAAATCAAGTTGGCAAGACAAGCTGTCAGGGAGACCGGCTGACTGCCTTGAAACCGGGGGTGCACAACTTCAAGTTGATTTTTTTTAAAAAAGATTCTTTAAAAAGGTAATTTAAAGAAAAAAAAAACCGCTCCAGAATGAATTAGGAGAAAGTTATAGAAAGAAAGAGTGTAAGCTCAGCCCAGAAAACAAGGAGATTGCGAACAGAGGTTCTACTAACCCAGAGGAAGACATGTCCCCAGATCAATTCTCAAAGTCCACTGCAGTTGAATGCCCGATTTTTGACCTTTTCCATAAAATGTATTTATTCTGTCTTCCTCAGGAGCCAGTCCATCTCATGACTGTTAATTGTGCCATGTATTAGACATAAGTCATGCCATATATTAAACATGTAAGTCAAAGAAAGAAACAACCTTTGTGACTCCTAATGAGCGTACATCTTACCCAAGTGACACCTTCACAAGATTGTAACTGGTTATCTTCCCCCAACACCCTGTGGGTGAAGGTGGAGGCAACACCCATTCGAGTTGTTCTATAATCTTGGGGTTCTAGAGCAGAAATCTGCAATGAAAGACAATGTACTCTGCACTTGAAACAACCCACCCACCCCCGCACTCCCAGACACAGGATCCCCTGAACTGCTCATCAAAGACTTTGTGCGCCAGACATACGATGGCAAAATCCATGCCAAGTCATCTCTG
Source organism: Tarsius wallacei (assembly GCA_963574415.1). Lineage (NCBI taxonomy): Eukaryota > Metazoa > Chordata > Mammalia > Primates > Tarsiidae > Tarsius > Tarsius wallacei. The sequence continues at coordinate 11,264 of CAUYQG010007780.1, read as the reverse complement.
CAAAACTGTTTGAAAGCAAAAGTGGAAAATGAAAGAAGCAGTTAAAAATACTCTTGTACCTTGAATGCTTCTTTTAAAAAAGGCCTTACATCCTTCACACGACCAGACTCCGTAGTGATATCCTGACGCATAATCGCTGCAGACTGCGCAGAAGTGAGCATCCCTCTTTGAACCTGGACTAGTGACAGGGCTGGTGCAACGGCTCCCACCAACCTTTCTTTTCAGTATCTCCCTAGGGAGCAAAGGAAATATCCATGGTAAAGGAGCATAAAAGGGAAAGGAAGGACTTTCTAGGAAAAAATAGCGTGAACATTGCTTAATTTAATCTCTTTGCCCTCCAGGGCTCATGGTAAATATATCCAGAAACTCCCATAGAGCACAACTTTTGGTATTGATGTGAGACCTACAAAGAGCCACTCTGTGGGGAATGACTGATGTTTACAAGTGGTGGGTGAGTTTACATCCCTCCACACAGTGCTGATGAGCACTGTAACCAGAGAAGGCATGTTGAGCCACGAGGTGGGGTCCATCTCTGAGGATAATGAACGAAGTGGCCAGATCAAATCTCACCCACAGATCTGAGCCACTGGCAGGATACGCAGTGGCCTTCTGTAGCTACTGGTTCATCAGTGCTGCACGGAGGGGCCCGAACTCACATATCCACTTTCAAATATCAATCATTCCCAGCAGACCGTCAGACATTTGAGGTTCCCATTTAATTAGAGGACAAAAATCTTTCACTCTGCAATTTCAGATAAAGGTCTAGATTAAAAATAACTTGAAGAGGAGTGACAAGCAGATTTTAAGTTATCTTTGGCAAGGCGCAGTGGCTCACACCTGTAATCCCAGCACTTTGAGAGGCTGAGGTGGGAGGAATGCTTGATCCTAAGAATTCGAGATCAGCCTAGGCAACATAGTGAGATCTCATCTCTACAAAAAAAAATTTTTTTTAATTGGCCAGGCATGGTGACACAAGCCGTGTAGTCCCAGCTACTCAGGAGGCTGGGGCGGGAGGATCATCTGAACTCAGGAGGTCAAGGCAGCCGTGTTTGTGCCACTGCCCTTCAGCCTGGGCAGAGGAGTGAGATCCAACTCAAAAAAAAAAAAGTTATCTTAAGATGAATACCATACAGTTATACAGTTACTCTGCTTTAAAAAACAGAAGGGTAGCCGGGCTCGGTAACTCAGCCTGTAATCCCGCGCTTTGGGAGGCCGAGGTGAGTGGATTGCCTGAGCCCATGGGTTCGAGACCCGCCTGGGCAACTTGGCGAGACCTCATCTCTACAATAAATCAAAAAATTAGTTGGGCATGGTAGCACGCGTCTGTAGTTCCAGCTACTTGGAAGGCTGAGGCGGAAGGATCACCAGAGCCCAGCAGGTCGAGGCTTCGGTGGCTGGGAGCGTGCCACTGCACTCCAGTCTGGACGACACTCCAGTCTGGGTGACAGAGTTAGACTCCAACTCAAAAAAAAAAAAAAAAAAATACTATAAATCAGACTGAAATAATGCACCCATCACCTTGCATTCAAAGAGTACACACATTCTTTTTAACTTCAGAAAATTTTAACTGAAGTCTGCATTTAAATAGCTTCCCACTGATTTCATAAAATATTATCATTTGAGTTCATTATGAACATGCTTGTGCCAATTATCTGTCTCTCGTGGCTTCATGTATCTAGCATTTCACTTAAGTCATTATATTGCTACCATTTTATCCTGGAAACAATTTGTCATGAGCACTACATTGTGTGATTTCACTGTAAGAAGACTCTAACCAGAAAGTAAAACAAAATATATTTTTCAAACCCAAAGACCTCCATCAAAAGAAGAGTCATTTAAGTTCAGTCTTTACTGTATCAAGACAGTAGCCGCGATAGCAAATCCCGCCCCCCACAACACTGATTGATCTACAAGCACAACTTTTTAATGAGGTCTAGAACATCAGAACAGAACAGGGCGCCATATGTTTTGGGCTGCTCTGAGTAATCTACGTGACTAGTAAAGATCCCATATCTCTCTTTCTTCTCAATCATAAAGCAATTTGTGGCATGCCCTTCTACAATTCAGAATGAAGTCTGGGTTTACCTGTTTACAGGTAGGGTGTGTTCTAGCGATCTTGTTTCACACCAAGAACTCTTTTGAGCTTCTGCATACAGATGTGACGTCTGGCAGCGGATCGCTAGAGGAGAGAGGCGCCCAGAAGTTGACCACAACACAGCAGGGTTTGCTGTCTGCCGCCCAGTCCCGCCTTCCAAGTTACTGACGCTGCTGGAAATACTGTAATTCATCACCGCAGGGGTATAGAACGCCACAGCCGAATACTCATGGCGGTTTTCCACATAGGAGGAAGGGATATAGATGGGGCTGTGCTCCAGGGGAAGGATGGGTTGGCTGCAATTGTAGGAGGAAGGGGAGTTAAGGCTAGAAGGTGAGTTTTTGATATCCATGTCTTGAATAGGGAGCAGCTGAGAAAACTCCTTACGAGAAGAGGCACAAAGGGATATTATAATGTTCTCAAAGACCCATGGGCAGGTATAATGGCTGTAAAGAAAAACAAAAGACATTGCTAAGTTAGAGCTAAGGGTAACTATTAAAATTTATTCAAACATTTCTATTTTTTTTAAAATACACACATTTGTACAGGATTACAAATGCACCCTGAAAGATATATATACGAATGTTAATTTCAGAGGAGTGGAAACTGAGGCATGGAACTTTTATTTTCTACCTCATTCATTTCATTATTGCTTTGTTGTTATTGTTGTTGTTGTTACCCACAAGAATTTTTTTAACCACAAGAATTCATTATAGACTACTGTTTAAAAATTAGCCTGGACTGGGCTCAGTGGCTCAGCCTGTAATCCCAGCACTTTGGAAGGCCAAGGTGAGTGAACTGCCTGAGCCCACGGGTTCGAGACCAGCCCGGGCAACTTGGCAAGACCTCGTCTCTACAATAAGTCAAAAAAATTAGCCAGGTGTGGGAGCGCGCACCTATAGATCCGGCTACATGGAAGGCTAAGGTGGAAGGATCGCCGGCACCCAAGCAGGTCGACGCTGTGGTGGCTGTGAGTGGGCCACTGTACTTCAGCCTGGGCAATAGAGTGAGACTCCAACTCAAAAAAAAAAAAAAAATTAGCCTGGCACGGTGGTTTATGCCTATAATCCCAACACTTTGGGAGGCTAAGGCGGGACAATCGCTTGAGCCCAGGAGTTCAAGACCAGCCTGGGCAACACAACAAGATCTTGTGTCTACAAATAATCAAAAAATGAGTTGGACCAATAAGGGTACCCAATCTCAAACCAGGCAAAGTGGGGACCAAAGGAATTCCCAAACTTTACCTGTCGGTGTCCACTTGTATACCTAATCCTGAATTGTACCTCACATCTTTCAAATAAAATATTTTTTTAAAAAAATGAGTTGGGTGAGGTGGCATGCATCTGTAGCCCCAGATATTCGGGAGGCTAAGCCCAGGAGGTTGAGGTTGCAATGAGCCATAGTCATGCCACTGCACTCCAGCCTGGGTGACAGAGTGAAACTATGGCTCAAAAAACAATAAATAAAATTAGCAAACACAAGATTAAATGAAAATGTCAGCAAGTATTTTTTCTGGAACTAGATAAGTTTATTTGAAAGTACATATGGAAAGAATAAGCAAGAATAATCAAGTAAACCATAAAAGAAAAGATCAGTGAGCGAGGCTAGCCTTAACTGATGTTCTAAAACACTATGAACTTCTAATAATAAAAAACAATGGGTACTAGCACATGTTAATCTATTGTCTCTCGGTTTTTTGTTGTTGTCTTCCCTCCTTCCTTCCTTCTTTCCTCCCTTCCTTCCTTCCTTCCATTTGTCAAGGTCTCACTCTGTTACCCAGGCTGGAGTACAGCGGCATGACCACAGATCACTGCAGCCTGGAACTTCTGGACTGAGGTGGTCCTTCCACCTCAGCTTCCCAAGTAGCTGGGTGTGCTAACACGCCTAGGTTTTTGTTTTGTTTTGTTTTGTTTTGTTTTTTGAGGCAAGGTGTCACTTATGTTTCCCAAACTGATCTCAGACTCCCGGGCTCAAGCAATCCTCAGCCCCCCAGAGTGCTGGGATTACAGGCATGCGCTGCCCTGCCCAGCCTGCCTCTCAGTTCTGAATGCTCGGGCCCATTTAGGACAAACAACGAAATTCGTTTAGGCTTTTAGAGCGAGCACAATGGTAAGCTTCCTCGGTAGAGGGCGCTGGAGGGACACCGCAGGAGGAAGAGGCTTGCTGTGCTCTCTGGCCCCGCAGGGAAGGGCAGTGTGAGTTTGAGGCTCCTGCTGCCCAGAACAGCCCCGCAGCCTCTGCGTGATGCTAACCATTCCGCAGTCACCTGTCCAGATGATCACACGTCGCCAAGTCATTCGTTGTGCAAGACTCGTCATCCTGCACAACCTGGGCTCTCTGAAGGCCTGCCCCCCAAAGGCACCTGGACTCCCCTGCACACTCCCGCCACCTGTTGATCATCACCCGCTGTCTGTTGACACTTCAGAGGCGGCCTGTTGCTCGCCCGGCAATTCCAGACCAGCTTCCGCCTGGTAAACCAGCACACGTCTCTGCTCCCAGGGCTCGCCTTCCCCAGTGAGGTCTCCACCCCTTCTAAGTCTGCCCTTTCTTGGGCACTCTCCCTCAGCCCTGCTTACCGAATAGAGTCTCCCGATGTCTTACACTTAATCTCTTAGATTACTTAGTAATTATTTCCATCAAACCTCCCCTTGAACATTCTGTATGGTTTCTATCTCCTGATTGGACCTAGACTGCCACAGTCATAAAATAGGAAAACAAAAAATAGAAAATCCAGTTGGGTGAGGTGGTTCAGGTCTTTAATCCCAGCACTTTGGGAGGCCTAGGCGGGAGGATTACTTGAGTCCAAAAGTTCGAGCCCAGCCTGGAGACTCCCTCTCTACCAAAACAACATAAGGAGACTCCCTCTCTACCAAAAAAAAAAAAAAAAAAGGCATAGTGGTGTGCACTTATAGTCCCAGCTACCTGAGAATCTGAGGTGGGAGGATCCCCTGAGCCCAGGAGTTTGAGGCTGCAGTGAACCCCGATGGTGCCACTTCACTCTAGCCTGGTCAACAGAGTAAGACCTCAACTCAAAAAAAAAAAAAGAAATAAATAAATAAAATAAAATAAAATAAAAACACTCAAAAGTTTGTGTATATTTGGTATATGATAGAGAGGGGTTACCGCCAATCACCAGGAAACAATGGATAACACTGTAGCCACTGGAAAAAGAACAGTGGGCCCATATCCCACATGGTATGCCAGAATAAACTCCAGGGGCTCCGAGATCAAAGTGTTAAAAGAGAACTGGAGATGCAAATCAAAATCACTCTGAGATACCACCTAACTCTAGTCAGAATGGCAATTATCAATAACTCAAAAAATAACAGTTGCTGGAGAGGATGTGGCGAAAAGGGAACACTTCTACACTGTTAGTGAGTGTAAACTAGTGCAACCTCTGTGGAAAGCAGTGTGGCGATTCCTAAAAGCTCTAAACACCAACCTCCCATATGACCCTGAGATCCCACTACTGGGAATATACCCTGAAAAACTCAACTTAAAAAGTCTGGTTATTCTAACCTGAAGACCTAACGTCCCTGTGAACAACCTCAGTAGTCCTTATTGGCCCTGTGGACAACTGGAGACTCTCAGAGGGAAACTGACCACTCTTGACATCCTGGCCATGCCTTCCTGGCGTGGTGGTCTCTGCTTCTTCTGAGCTGGGACAGAAAAGAACCAGGAAGAGATCCTTTTTCTCATAGAGGACCCCAGACCACTGGCCCTTATGGGTGGAAGGCAGCCCTCCTGAGTACATTCTGTGCCCAGAAATGAGATCTTTCCACTACTTCCTCCGCAAGGAGTCAGCTAAGTCCTCTCAGGCTGGAGGGAAAGTGGCTACTTTGGAGGCAGGAGTTTCAATGCCTTATGAAAGCAGATTTGCTGATACCTTAAGCAGCTATCACTTAGATACTCGAGGCCCCAGCTTCCGGTGGTTAAAAAAGGTGGATTGAAGGCTTCCTGAGTTCCTTTCAATTCAGCCATCTGATGTCTTTCCCTGCTCTGACCCTGCAGGGCACCAGCTTGTCAGGCACATCCTTGCTGTGGGGCCTCTCCAGTGGGAGGCCAGAGGCTGGAGGCTGAGTGAGTCAGGACCTCAAAGAGGACTTCCTGAGCTGGAACCCACCACAGGCTTCTGTTAGTAGCATTGCTGGTTTCTTCGTGTGTCCCTTTCTTGTGAAGTGAGAGCTGGTGTCCAACCCAGCTTCCAACTCAGAGGGCTCCCTGGCCACTCTCGACATACCACTGCTCAACAAAGAAAGAGGAGCTCCCTCCTACTCAGCTGTTACCTGGGAATGGATGGGTGTTCCAGAGGCAAAATTGAAAATATGGTCTCCGAGGCTGGGCAGCTCAAAGGTGAAAAGAGTTTCCTGAACCTTAAGCAAGGGCTTGCAGCAACAGTTTTAAATTTTATTTTCACCTTATATGTTGTATTTTCCTGATTTTTTGATGCTTGGTAATTTTTCTTTGGATGACAGGTATTGTGAATTTCACATTGTCAGATGCTGAATGTTTTTGTATTCCTATAAATAATCTTGGTCTTTGGGGATACAGTTAAGTTACTTGAAAACAATTTTAATCTTTTGGGTCTTGCTCTTAAGATTTTTGGGGTGGATCCAGAACAAAGATCAGTCTAGGGCAAGTTATTCCCTATCACTGAGGCAAGACCTTCCTGACTACTCTACAGTGAACTACTGACTTTCTACAGCCTGGCTGGTGGGAATGACAAAGGACTAGGGATCCCAAAGTCGGAGTCTAGACCAAGAAGCCAAGTGGGTAATCTTTACTTCATGCAGGAAAGAATTCAAGAGTGTACCATTGAGGTAAAGTGAAAACAAGTTTTATTTAAAAAAAAGAAAAAAGGCCATGCTGTAGACAGAACAGCCCAGTACATTGCTGGGGTTTTGTTTTTATTATTTTTTCCTGATTATATGTTAAGTAGGGTATGCAATAGTCATCGTTTCTTGGGAAAGAGGTAGAGACTTCTAAGAATTGGAGTTCACCCAGTTTATTACTATAAATGGGCAAGGTTGGAACTGTCATGATGCTGGAGGGTGTGCCATTTACCATGCTAATATATTATAATAAGGACCACGGTCAGGTAGCAGGCAAATTAGTTGCCATCTTGGTTGTAGCTGGCTCTGACTGGTTCTTAACCACATCCTGTTTTTCTCTGTGGAGATCAGAAAATTGGGCTACTCACTTGTCTAGATAAACTGTTTCAGTTGCCTGCCCTGAGAAATTAACTTTGTTATTTATCTTAGAAAACTAGTCCTGCATAATTCCCTATCTCAGGAACAGGCTGTGTCCAGCTGTGGAAATAACCAATTCCCAGTTCTATGTTAATGCTAGGCACTGTTACCTTTAATCCTTTCAGATGGCTCTTTTCCCTGCCTCTAGTAGTTTCTTTCCTAGTACATGCTAATCAGTATTTCCCTGAAGACTCAAGAGGGGCCTTTTGCAGGTCTCCAGGGTTTGCTCTCTGGGTAGAATGTCCTCTCTGGATCTTATGTCCTATGAACTCTAGCTGCCTTGGTTTCCCTGGACTCTTGAGTTGCATCTACTCAACTCAAGGAGTTCACCAAGCTTAGCTTGGGTTCCCCATCCCTGAATCAGAACATGGAAACTCTCAAGGTGGCAGTGATTGGCTTGGGGAGGATCGCCTCAGCAAGAGAGAGACAGCATTCCTCAGTTAGACCCAGCACACTGTTGTAGCTGACTTCTTGGAGAGCTGTAAGTCTACCCAAGAGGTGTGATCCTTTACCTGACCAGTACCCAGGGCCGGGCTCTTGACTCAGTCCCAGGGAAGAATTCAAGGATGAGTCAAAGAGAGTACAGGAAGGAGCTTAATTTGAACCTTAAGTATACATTTGAGAGAAGGGAATGCAGACAACCTCCAAGAAGGAGGTACGCCCTAAGGTAGGGAATACTGACTTTTATCTGATTTTTTTGTGTGTATCAGTTTCATGTCAGTTACAAGCCACATGAAGTGTATGTCAGTTTTACACATAGGAAGTCTGTGTCAGTTTCACATTAGGTACAAATCACAGAGAGTTTTAACCTTTTAACCTCCCGCTCAGTAATTCTCCATTCCCCCTCATACCTAAGCTAGCTAGCCTGCCCCGTTTTCCCACTAAGGGATTTCCTGTTCTCTATTCATAAAGGGTATTGAGGGATGAAGGTCTGTTTTCTATAACTACTTCATGTTGATTTACTGGTGTTGTCTCTGCCTACCTGGAGCATGGAAACATCTGACTATCAGAACTAAGGGCTCCATAGAGATGGGGATCTCTGGAGATGGACCTGATTCTGGGGGTGGTTGAAATCCTTGCATGACCATCATCTTGACACAACTAATGTAACCTAGAGGACACAAACTTGACAAGCAGATTAAGTATGCCTGGGCCAAAGATTAAAAGCAGTAGAATGGCTACTAAAGGGCCTAAAAATGGTAAAAACCAGGTGACACGTAGGAGGGCATTTTTGACAGCTGACCTGATTATGATCAGTGCCTTGGCTGTATCTATGCAGCCAGGTAGCTTGTTCATATTTTTAATGTTAATTTCAGCTTATTCAGAATTGTTCATGTAAGTGTAGCAAGTTTCATTAACAGCACAAACACTGCTTTGCTCTAGCAATAAATAACCTAAGCCCAATCTGTTGTCTTTCGAACTACATTTGCCAAAAAGTCTAGAGATTCTTGGATGTTACTTAATGTTTGGTCCATGTTGAGGGCTAGAGCATCTATTGTTTGGATTAGGTTTCTTAAGGCTGACTCATGGTAAATAAACTCGCCCCAAGAAGCTGCTAATCCTATAGCTGTGCCCATTTCTGCTAGAATAAGTCCAACTCCTCTTTTGTTGATGAGTAATGCTGTAGATAGTATCAACTATTTCTTTTGGTCCTATGAGCCCTATTGTGTATTTATTTGCCTTGGACTTCTACATTGTCAATACAGGAGTATGTGTTGGCCCTGAAGGGGCATTTGGAAAATTGAGGAAGCGTTTCTTTTATATGATGGCTTGTTTCTAGTGCCACATAAAAACACATATCTAGGGAGTGTATAGGCATTAACAGGGCTGGGTGTGGTTAAACTATGTAATTAACTGGTTACCCCAAGAAGGGTGAACCATGATATTTGGGAGTGAATGGCTCTTCAATGAGACCAGGATGTCTTGTTCCTGTAGGGACCTTACTTTTGGGAGTCTTAAACAAGACTCTCCATAATATGGTCTCTGAGCCTATCCAAACTTTACAGTTGCTTCTGTGGCTTAGTCCCCTTAGTTTGTCTAAATCTGAGTTTCCAGTTGTACACCAAAGAGTTGTGTTAAGCTGGCACTTGTGAGAGGTGTCAAAAATTAAGGGGAGGATTGTAGGAAGTAGGAGATTCTCCATAAACAGAGCAATATGGTCACAACATCCCTGTGGACAGGGGCAACAAGAATAATTGAAGGAAAAGCAGTAAAAAGTAGTAGACAGATACCTTAAGAGGTAATAGGTTAAACCTGGTAGTAAGATCTATACAGAGAAGGTTAAAGGGGCCAGGTGTGATGGTAACTGTGAGGGGTATTAGTACGCCCAGCCTTTTGGGTTTCCTGTGTTCGTGGTTGAGTTATGAGGTAGATTTGCAGGCATACAGTAAAAAGAGAAGGAATTTTGTTGTGGATGTTGTATGTGAACATCCTGGCTAACCAGAAGCTACAAAATCTAATTGTTTTGAGAAGTAATCTGCTGGTCAAAGAGTTGTCCCTAAATTTGGAAAAGCACTCTCAAGGCTATGTCTTCTTTTTCAGCCACATAAAGAGCAAAAGGTTTTTCCAGGTTGGGAAGTCCCAGAGCTGGGGCTGAGGTTGATAAATTTTTGAGAATTTGAAATGCTTTTTGCTGTTTCCCCATCCATGTAAGAGGTTCCTGTTCCCTCTCTTTCAAAGCTTCATATAACAGTTTTGTAATAAACCCAATTCCTGAGATCCAAAATCTGAAAAACCTTGCCATGCCCAGGAAAGTTCTAAGTTGTTTTGTTTTTTTTTTAATCTATGGAGACTCTAGCTTTAAAATGGTCTCTTTTTGTTTAGCAGACAGGGTTCTATTTCCTGGAGTCAAAATACAGCCTAAATATTTGACTCTTAACTTAGAAGTCTGAGCTTTTTATGGGGATACCCAGTAATCCTCTCCTAAAAAAATTGAAGACTTGAATGAATGTATTTCTATGACAGTCCTCCTTAGTTGGGCAACAGATTAGAATGTTATCTACATATTGGAGTATAGCCCTATTTTGCAGGCTAAGCTCTCTCAGCTCCTGGGCTTGGGCATTTCCAAATAAGTGGAAATGAAACCCTGGGAAGCATAGTTCAAGTGTACTGTTGGGTTACTTGTGGTCCAGAGTCAGTCTATTCAAAAGCAAACAAATATTGTAAATCAGGATGTAGCAGAATACAGAAAAGGCACCTTTGAGGCCCAGTACAGTGAACCATTTAGTTTCTTCTGGTATTTGGATTAATATCCCATAAGGATTGGGGACTATTAGGTGAATGGGCACTACTGCCTCATTGACAGCCCTGAGGTCTTGAACCAGATAGTACTCTCCACTAGGCTTTAGTACAGAGAGAATAGGAGTATTGCAGGGAGATTGACGTGGAGTTAAGACTCCATGTTGTAAAAGTTTCTTCTATAAGAGGTAGAAAAACCTTGCCTCTGGTTTAAGAGAATATTGTTTTCTATGTGGTAATTTACCTTTATCTTTTAAGGAAATGAGCACAGATTGGGCATGTAATGCCTTGGCTGGGACTCCTTGACCCCCCATACTTGGGGATGAACCTGGATATTGACTCTTCTGATGTAGCCTCAAGCAAAATGAGCATTGCCAGAAATGAGAGGGATCCTGGATCTACCAGGTGCAGAGTGGCTCCCAAGACAGTCTAGAAATCTCATCCCAGCAAAGGGGTGTTTACAATCTTGGCATGATTATAAACTTAGAAGTTATTCAGTGGTTCCCCATTCTGCAGTTGAGGCAGATAAAAGTGGTTTAATTTGGGAAAGCCATCAACACCCATGACAGAGCAGCTTTTGAAGGACCAAGATCCAAAGTGACTATTAAGAGCAGAAAAAGTGACCCCCATATCAATTATGAAATCACTATTCTACATCAAGGGCCACCTGAGGTTCCTCTGTT